>CM065590.1:50914888-51000194 GCA_033119425.1 Bufotes viridis | reverse complement strand
TGCAACAGCTGGGACACCAGATTCAGGGTATTGCTATTTTGGCAATTGAATTTCACCCCAGAACAAAATATATGTTTTGGCGGACACTATTATACTTTGCCAGCCACAGCTGAAACCACTGATTTATGGTATTGCTATTTTGGCAATTGAATTTCACCACATAAAATAATCTATCCTTTGCCAGACAGCAGACAGTATTATACTTGGCTAGCCAAAGCTGGAACACCAGATTTAGGGATTGGTATTTGGGCAATTGTATTTAACCCCTTAATAAAATATAGAAATTGCTATCCTGAGTTTCTAGGGGTGACAATTAGCACAGCCAAGCCCCTGATGTAGGATATAGCAAAAAAACTAGTATTGATGGATTGATGGACTTGGTGGCAGCTTGTTCTGGTGCACCACAAGTCACAAAATGGCCGCCGATCACCCCAGAAAATAAGTGACAGAAAACGCTCTGTGCAGCCTAAAACCAGTGAGCAAGTAACTAGCAGAAGTTCAATCATTCACAGCTGTAGATCGATCCGTTCATTAGGTGCTGTTGCTGACTTTTCCCTGCCTAATCTCGCCTCACAGAAGCTGCGCCCTCTCCCTACACTAATCAGAGCAGTGTGACGTGCGGCGCCACGTGACTCCAGCTTAAATAGAGGCTGGGTCACATGTTGCACTTGGCTAATCACAGCCATGCCATTAGTAGGCATGGCTGTGATGGGCTCTTAGGGCAAGAAGTAAAATGCTAGCTGATTGGCTGCTGTGCAGTCCTTCAGAAAGCGGGAAGTAATCGCGAACAACGAACCCAACCCTAACTTTTTTGAAAATGTCCGGGTTTGGGTCCGTGTCCCGGACACCCCAAAATTCGGTACGAACCCGAACTATGCTCGAACTGTTCGCTCAACACTAATCGCAAGTTCACAGATTTTTTTTTTAGCACAAGTTAGCGGAAATTTATATATATGTATGTTTTTTTACAAAGTCTCAAATTTCCACTAACTAGTGACAAAAATAAAATTTTACATGAACTCACCATACCCAGCACGGAATACCTTCGGGTGTCTTCTTTCTAAAATGGGGTCACATGTGAGGTGTTTGTACTGCCCTGGCATTTGAGGGTCTCCGCAATCATTACACGTATGTGCCAGCATTAGGAGTTTCTGCGATTCTCCTTATATTGAGCATACGGGTAATGAGATTTTTTTCCGCTCAGCCTCTGGGCTGAAAAAATAAATAAATGAACGGCACAGATTTCTCATTCGCATCGATCAATGTGGATGGAAAAATCTCTGCCAAAAATGTGCAAAAAAAGTAGTAAGGCCCCATTCACACGTCCGTAAAATATCCGCATCTATTCCGCACTTGCAGAATAGATGCGACCCATTCAGTGTGAATGGGGCCGGGTGATGCGGAGAGCACACTATGTGCTCGCCGCATCAGCATTTGGCGGAGCACACTTGTGCTCGCGCATCAGCATTTGCGAGCTTCGACCCCCAAACATCCGGACGCAGCTCCGCAAAATATAGAACATGTCCTATTCTTGTCCGCACTGCGGACAAGAAAAGGCATTTTCTATATAGTTCTGGCAATGTGCGGATCCGCAAAACACATACGGACGTCTGAATGAGCCTTACAGGGGGTGATTAGTGACAGGGGGTGACAGGGGGTGACAGGGGGTGATCAGGGGGTAACATGGGGTGATCAGGGGTTAATCGGTGGTAATTCAGGGTTAATCAGTGATGGGGGTGGATGGGGGTCTGTGTGGTGATTGGTGCACTTACAAAAGTTTCCTTTGGTGGTCCCAAGCAAAAGGGACCACCAAAGGAACGAACAGCAAGCATATCAGACGCTGTTAACAAAACAATCCTGCGTTCGGCGGTCGGGAAGCGGTTAATGAAGTCTAAAAAGACCGCACTTTTGTCAGCATTACTTAAGACTTCCATTACTGATTCTATGCCTTCATCTTGTGGGATACGCATGTAAAGGCTCTCAACATCAAGGGACACTAAATAAATCCATCCTGCCATTGGACAGACTCCAGTGCCAGTAATAGATCAGCCATGTCCCTAAGATATGAAGGTGAAAACTGCACCATCGGTCTGAGTAACCAGTCAATATACTTTGACAGAGGTTCAGATCACTGACCCAACCCCGAGACGATAGGTCTACCAGGGAGGTGGGTCAGAGATTTTGGGCAAAATACCAAGTGGGTTTTGTTGGAAACAGAGGCAGTAGTGTCTCAGATTTTTGCTCGACAACACATTACATTCTACATACTTTTGCAGAAGACCTCTCAATTTGACCCTTTATCTTAAATGTGGGGTCCATCTTCAATCTTTATATACATTATGGTTCTCAAGTTGCCTGCTAGCCTCTGTTATATAGTATTTCCTAGTCATCAGGACCACGTTTCCCTTGTCCGGTTTGATCACAATATCATTACTGGACTGAAGCCACCTCAAGGCTTTTGCTTCCCTCTATCTATATTTTTGTGTACTTGGGGGTAAACAAGAGCTTTAACCCCTTCTAGTACTTTCTGTTAAAAGATGTCTATACTACACCCATCAGGCAAGGGGGGACAAAACGTGGATCTGGCACCTCCTGTAAACTCTTTTTGGGATTGTGTCTATAATGGTTCACCCAAATCTGAATCTGTCATCCCTTCCAAGCAGGATATCTCAGTTGAATCAAAATTAGCAGTCATGCTAAACCTCGAAGGTCCTATGAGTCCTGGTTTTTCACCCTCCTTATTTTCCTTTAGTGGCACTGGCAAGTTCTTAAATAACCTATTTAAATTGAGCTTCCTTATGGCTTTAAAGAGATCTATTTAAAAATGACCGGGTCAAACTGTTCTACCAGGCTGTAATCATTAGTCAGGTGGTAGCTCAGAGCCGGTCAAATTTAGTACTAGATTCTGTGTTGCATAACTATCCTCTTCTTTAACTATCGTCTCCAGGAGACTTGTTTTCTCTTGTAACCCTGTTTTGTTTTTTTCCTTTACTTCTGCCCCTCCTGACAATCTCTTCTAAAGGGACTTTTTCATGACTAGTCCCAGCAGTGTTCTATGCACCATGGGTGATCGGGTAGTGATGTCGCGACCATAAAATTTTCAGTTCGCGAATGGCGAACGCAAATTTACGCAAATGTTCGCGAACGGGCGAACTGGGCGAACCGCCATAGACTTCAATAGGCAGGCGAATTTTAAACCCACAGGCACTCTTTCTGGCCACAGTAGTGATGGAAAAGTTGTTTCAAGGGGACTAACACCTGAACTGTGGCATGCCAGAGGGATCCATGCAAAATACCATGGAAAATTACGTAGTGGATGCAGAGTCGGGTTTTAATCCATAAAGGGCATAAACACCTAACATTCCTAAATTGTTTGGAATAACGTGCTTTAAAACATCCAGTGTGTGTATATGATCAGGTATGATGTTGTATCGATCAGGTAGTGTAAGGGTTACGCCCGCTTCACAGTGACAGACCTAACTGTGACAGACCAAACTCTCCGCTTAACGCGACCAAGCAAAAACGAAACAGTCCATTTGCACAGCCGCAAACTCCCAATTCTGCACAAGGTTGGATACCAAGCTAGTCATGTCACGCTCCTTGTCCTCACTGACGTTATCGAATGTCTCTTCCTCGCGCAATGTACTGTGCCATCCTATATGAGTGGTGTGTTGAGTAATCAGTAGTACTATTTTTATCAGTTTAATTCATGTTACGTCCCCTATCAGGAGACGTGTATCGAATAGATTTTAGAACCGGGAGATGGAAAAGAAGCTTGGTCGTTCCTCTTACTTCCACTTGGGCACTGCGCGGCTGCCGGCAAATGTACTGTGCAAACCTATATGAGTGGTGTGTTAACTAGTACTATTCTTATCAGTTTAATCTCTGTTACGTCCCCTATCAGGGGACGTGTATTGAATGGATTTTAGACAACCGCAAAGAGTTGTCAAAACTTGACAAACTGATTGCATAAATTGTATTAACCTGTGTGTGCGTCAATTTTGTTGTAGTGATGACTGAGCTCGTGCGCACGTTCGGGAGATTGAATTGAATTGAATCCTTGCATGGGGAGATACAGAAAAAAGCTTGCTCTGTCCACTTCCTTCTAATTTGGGGCACTACAGAGAGAACCATTACGACATCATGAAATATTAATTTTGTTCCTCTGAAGTATATTGAGTATCCAGCTATACTGTACTTGCTCTGTGAAGGGAATGCATTCTGTAGTTCTTCCATTGTCACTGAAAAAGTGCTTGATCTACAGAAACCAAATCTGAAACTTTTTATAGATACAATTTTTTAATTTGATCTAAGGGAATTGCAGTTCATTTTACACTGACATCAAGATACACCCCTATTATTAGTTACATATTTTCCTAGTAATACCCAGTGGACTTTAAGCCACTGATTTCCTTCAGTAGTTGCGCTTCTTTATACAATGATTTGCGGTTTCTGGATAAAAAGTGAGGTTCTGAGACTGTCCTATTTGTAACCATGAGTCTTGTACAATTATTCTGACCCTTTGCATTTCCACCTTGGAAGAGTGTAGACAGCTGTACATTGTTTCTCTCATCAGTCTGTAGATTTAGACCAAATTGTATTTGCACTGTCACAGACTCACAGTATATATTAAAAAGGAAAGCGTAACAATGTTAATATACTATACTGCTTTGTTTGTTTTATTTCTTTAATCGGGTGAAAAGCCTAAGTTGTATTGGAATTAATGGGGATTTTTTTAATTGTCTGCATTATTTCTAATAAACCATTAAGAGACTTAATTATGATTTTTTTATTTTATGTATTAGAAACCCATACAACTTGAAAAAAAAAATTCACAAAGAAAATTAATGTTTTTTTCTATGAAAATTATCCAGCTGATCGCGATTTGGTATGATCACAATAAAGCAGTTTTTATCTGTGTGCCAACATTGCCAACACACTCATAGAAGTGACGCTTCATTGTGATACTGTAAGCCCCCTTCACCACAACAAGGTAACGATCACAAAGGGAAATTGACATATGCATGTGCCTTTTTGTGTGCAGAAAATGTACTAAAACATTTGGGCCTTGAACCCTAGTTGGTGGCGGAGAAGTCACGCAAGTCATCCGGCATGCAGAGATTAAATACAGCAGCGTGGGACCATTTTTAGCCCAAGGCATCTAATCAGGCCTTTTTAGTCAAATGCATCCTCCACTGTTAGTCCCTTCGGTATCCACGCCTCATTTATCTTAATAAAGGTGAGGTAATGTACACTTTTTTGCCTAGGCGACTTCTCTGTCAGTGACAACACCTTCTGCTGCGTTGAAGGTCCTTTCTGACAGTGACACTTGAAGCGGGCAGGCCAGAAGTTCTATCGCAAATTGAGATAGTCTCAGACCACAGGTCAAGCCTGCACACCCAGTAGTCAAGGGGTTCATCGCTCCTCAGAGTGTCGATCAGTCTGCGAGGTAGTCTGCTACCTGTTGGTCGAGTCGCTCTCTGAGGGTGGACCCAAGGGCTGTGGCGATGCATGGGACTTAAAAAGCTCTGCATGTCCTCCATCAACAACACGCCTGTAAAGCATCCTGTCCTTGCCGACGTGGTAGTCGTAGGAGGAGGATTACTTTCACCTCTTCCCTGTTAGATTCCTGCTGTGCTGGGACATCACCCTTATACGCTGTGTAAAGCATACTTTTAACTTGTTTTGGAAGTGCTGCATCCTTTCCGACTTCCGGAATTTGCAACATTTCAGCCACTTTCTGCTTATACCGGGGTCTAGTAGCGTGGCTACCCAGTACAGAAGTCGTTTCTCCTTCAGCCTTTTATACGAGGGTCCCTCAACAGGCATGACAGCATGAAAGACCCCATTTGTACAAGGTTGGATGCCGAGCTACTATGTTCCTGCTCTCGGCCCTCACTGATCTCATTGAAGCGTCTGTTCTTCCCCCCAGCCATGTACAACACCACAGGTCCCAGATAAGTGACAACAACGAGCACCCTGGGATTCCACCTCCTCTGACCTCCTCTTTCCTTAGACTCCTCTTCCAGCGCTGCCAGCGTGGTCCAGTGTTCCATGATGATAAGGCTGTTTCTGGTGGTGATGGTGACCACAACTCCTTCACGATCATCTAAGGCCTGATCCAGCACTGCTTTGTGCAGGCACACCCAGGAAGAAAACAAATGGCATGAGGTCAATGATGGTACCTCTGCGGTGCGACTGACTAGGTTTGTCACCTCCAAAAGGACGACCTTAAAAGAGCCTCACAGGAATTGTGCATGAGCGCCCAGTTATGTAGCAAAAACAGCTCAGCAGAGTGTCCTAGCACTCCGCGGCCATACAAATACTCATGGACGGCTTTTGTTGTTGGAGCAGGCGGTCGAACATTAGAGTGTTGAATTCCAACGTGTTAGCAGCAGAAGAGGACTCAGCCGATGAGGATAGCGAAGAGGATGAGTAGAAGGAGTAGAGGAGGTGGAGCAGGCCTGCCTGCAAGTTGTGGCGGTGTCATCTCATGCTTGGCAACCATCAGCAGGTTTACCCAATATGCAGTGTACGTGATATACCTGCCCTGACCATGCTTTGCAGACCATGTATCAGTGGTCAGATGGACCCTTGCCCCAACATTGTGTGCCAGACATGTCATGACTTCCTTTCCACAATATAGTACAAGTTGGGGATAGCCTTTGTGAAAAAAATACTTCGGCCGGGTATCTTCCACTGGGGTGTCCCAATAGCTACAAATTTTTGAAGGCCTCAGGACTCCACCAGTTTGTATAGTAAAAGCTGGCGGGCTAAGAGCTCCATCACGCCAGCTGTCAGACGCTGGGCAAGGGGTGACTCTGTGTCATTGGCTTCATTCGCCAAAGCTTTCCTTGACAGACACCTGACTGTGGGCAGATGAGCAGGAAATGCTGAAGGTGAAAGGTGGAGTGGCGGTGGTTGAGGGGCAAGGAGGACAGCAGTGGTTGATCTGTCTGGAAGATGCTGGACCAGGAGGAGGATGGTGGCTTTGAGTTTGTGTGCTGCTGGTATTCATGTATAGGATCCCATAGGCGCTAGATGATGAGATCATGTGCCTTCGCGCAGCAGTTGTACCTAGGTGGATGTTGGAATTCCCATCGTACTCAGTTTCTTTTGGCACAGGTTGCAAATGGCATCTCTGTTATCAGAGGCAGACACACAAAAAAAAATGCCACACTGCTGAGCTTTGCAATGACGGATTCTGGTGGTGGCAACAAGCATGCGTTGATTGGCGTGCTGTCTGGCTGACCCCGGTGCCAATGCATGCTTCTGCATGTGCCACTAGCCCGTGCAACGACCTCCCCCTGCTTCCAACTCGTCTCCTCGCTCCTTCTCTGTCTCCCCATCTTTCTCCCCCTGTTCTTCTTCTTCTTGTTCGAGCGGCACCCACGTGACATCCACGGACACATCGGGCTATTATCAACTGCTTCACTTGTATCTGACAACTCAGCAAAGGAAGCAGCAGGGGGTACAATCATCATCATCATCACACCAGACGCCCATGTGTGTAATGCTGCCTGACTGAGAAATATCCTCTTATCTACATCCTCTGGTAATAATGGTTGCGCATCACTCATTTCTTCCAACTGATGTGTAAATAAAAATAAATCCTCTGACAAATCAAATGAAGCGGCTGTGGTGCTAGTATTGGTGGTGGCGGCGGGCAGGCGAGTGGTGTCCGGTTGAGCTGGAGGAGGATGGTGCGTCAAGGTTCCGAGCGGATGGTGTAGAAGATTGGGTGTTCTGTGTGAGCATGGCATGGGGTCCTACCACTACCCTAACTATATGGTGGAACACGGTCTGAAGGTGAGGAAATACTGCTCACAGCCAAGCTTTCACACAACCGCATAGCAGTGACAACTCAATGCAATGTGAACAAAGCTAAGACTGTAAGCCACACCCATATCAGTCCGTGTGATGGAGGCTACCAGGTGCAAAAGAATGTTAAATGCCAGATGAAGTCTCAGCTTTTAATATCTGCTTGTTTGACTAGCTAGTATTGTCAGTGGCATATCCGCTTGTGCTTTTTTTTTCGTGATTTATATATTTATATATTTCATTCGCACAATGCCCGCTTTTGTGTAGGATGCATTTATGGTGTATGTGGTCCGCGCCAGCATCCTCCATTATACGATTCATTTGCTGGGTGGGCGCTTGCTGCGGTCCACATGCGGTGGGACTGCTCCCAATGAGAAACACGCTACAGTGTTTGGGGTCTGAGCAGTCTCCATATTGGCCACTATATTTCTGTGATCTTGTCCTGTGTAGGCCAGTCAACTATGTCCTCAGAATTTTTCGAGTTCAGGGTATGTGGCCTCTGAACACTGGCCATTATTCTCAGGGCCAAAGAAAAACACAGGACCACGACGGCTCCCTGCGGGTGGCCTGCCTCTGCCTGTCATTTTTTTATTAGTGGTACTATGCGTGCAAGCTACTGTGCCACCCGGTATGAGTGGTGGATACTGGCAGTGGGCACACCACAGTCAGTGGAAGTGGGCCTCAGACACACTGGCAGGCAACTAACCTTAGATTAAAGGGTAAAATGAAATTCCTTTTTTTTAATGCAAAGTCCCTGTGCTACACGGTATGAGTGGTGGGCACTGGCAGTGGCACACTACAGTCTGTGGGCCTGACACACACTGGCAGCTGGCAGGCAACTGAAATTAGATTAAAGTGTAAAAATTAAATGCCTTTTTATGCAAAGTCCTGTGCCACACGGTATGAGTGGTGGGCACTGGCACTGGGCACACTATCAGTCTGTGGGCCTGCAGCCTCTCACATGGGCAGGCCAGGCAACTGCAATATATATATGGAGAAAAATAAATAAAAGCGAATCTAATGTAGCAGCCCTAAAAGGGCTTTTTTGGGGTGCTGGTGACGCAGAAATGCAACAGCACTTGTAAACCAGCACTCTGCCCCTGCCTCTATGCTAGAAGCTATCAGAGGACGTTAGTACATTTTAATCAGTAACAAGCCACTCGCCACGCCAAGCGCCGTCTCATGAGTGGTCATAACGCCAATCATACCTGTTATGGGCCATGACAGCCACATAAAACCAGGGAGTGCAGGCCCAGCATGCATGCTAGGATCCACCGTGCTTATTAACTCCTTTTTGGTGCCATAACAGCCTCCATTAAATCCAGTTATGCAGGTATAACATGCATGTTGAGTTATTGTGGGTAGTCTCTTCCTGGAGCCAGATGGCTATTAGTAGGTATTATCCATAATGCCTACTCATAGCCATCTGGCTCCAGGAGGAGTACACGTGGGCTCAGCATGCAAAAAATTCAACCAGGTCATAATCTTGCTTGTCCCTAAGGAACTTGTCCCTTTTTTTTTCTTTTTTTCACCTTGGATCACTATTAGGTTTTTATCCAAACATTTGTTAAATGTTTTAAGCTGGTTTTCTGTCAAACGAGTATGTAATTCTGTTCTCGCTTTAAACAATTCATCTCTTCATTTCTGCATATTGTTTCTCATTTCTCTATAAAACTGTCTCCAGTATCTTAAACGAGAACTCCAAATGTAAATGCTGCCACTCGACGCAAATTCTGTGTCTTCCTGATACTGTGACATTTCCTAATAGATCCAGAGGCCCCTGGGAACCAGATTACTTTCTTTATAGGACTTGAGGGGAACTAACCGCCTAATAAAAAGCTGCACTTTTTCCTCAAGCTGTATTACCCTCATCTCTAGGGATTTAGCACTTAATGTTTCAAGTATTTCTTCTGGTTACACTGCGTATAACGTATGTGTCCAGCCCTTCTGCCTTCCTATTAAACCCAAGTGTATTTCTTCTTGTGTGACCTCCGTATTGGAGGTATGTTTCACGCATGTAGTCACGGCCTTGGGTTAGCGCCATGACACGGTTGCCATACATGCTGCTGCCAGCGGCAACGTGTTGTGTTTGCAGCATGCAGGTGCTTTCCTTTTCTCCTGGGGCCTTCCCTGTCTGTGCCGGGAGGGGTTAAATTCTAGCTAGTGGGATTTCCTAATATTCTACATACATCATATGTCCTAGGAGGAGTAACACTGGAGAGTCACTTGTAGAGAAGGATCAGGTACTAATAATCTACATACATCATATGTCCTAGGAGGAGTAACACTGGAGAGTCACTTGTAGAGAAGGATCAGGTACTAATAATCTACATACATCATATGTCCTAGGAGGAGTAACACTGGAGAGTCACTTGTAGAGAAGGATCAGGTACTAATAATCTACATACATCATATGTCCTAGGAGGAGTAACACTGGAGAGTCACTTGTAGAGAAGGATCGGGTACTAATAATCTACATACATCATATGTCCTAGGAGGAGTAACACTGGAGAGTCACTGGTAGAGAAGGATCAGGTACTAATAATCTACATACATCATATGTCCTAGGAGGAGTAACACTGGAGAGTCACTTGTAGAGAAGGATCAGGTACTAATAATCTACATACATCATATGTCCTAGGAGGAGTAACACTGGAGAGTCACTTGTAGAGAAGGATCAGGTACTAATAATCTACATACATCATATGTCCTAGGAGGAGTAACACTGGAGAGTCACTTGTAGAGAAGGATCAGGTACTAATAATCTACATACATCATATGTCCTAGGAGGAGTAACACTGGAGAGTCACTTGTAGAGAAGGATCAGGTACTAATAATCTACATACATCATATGTCCTAGGAGGAGTAACACTGGAGAGTCACTTGTAGAGAAGGATCAGGTACTAATAATCTACATACATCATATGTCCTAGGAGGAGTAACACTGGAGAGTCACTGGTAGAGAAGGATCAGGTACTAATAATCTACATACATCATATGTCCTAGGAGGAGTAACACTGGAGAGTCACTTGTAGAGAAGGATCAGGTACTAATAATCTACATACATCATATGTCCTAGGAGGAGTAACACTGGAGAGTCACTTGTAGAGAAGGATCAGGTACTAATAATCTACATACATCATATGTCCTAGGAGGAGTAACACTGGAGAGTCACTTGTAGAGGAGGATCAGGTACTAATATTCTACATACATCATATGTCCTAGGAGGAGTAACACTGGAGAGTCACTTGTAGAGAAGGATCAGGTACTAATAATCTACATACATCATATGTCCTAGGAGGAGTAACACTGGAGAGTCACTGGTAGAGAAGGATCAGGTACTAATAATCTACATACATCATATGTCCTAGGAGGAGTAACACTGGAGAGTCACTTATAGAGAAGGATCAGGTACTAATAATCTACATACATCATATGTCCTAGGAGGAGTAACACTGGAGAGTCACTTGTAGATATGGATCAGGTACTAATAATCTACATACATCATATGTCCTAGGAGGAGTAACACTGGAGAGTTACTTGTAGAGGTTGATCAGGTACTAATATTCTACATACATCATATGTCCTAGGAGGAGTAACACTGGAGAGTCACTTGTAGAGAAGGATCAGGTACTAATAATCTACATACATCATATGTCCTAGGAGGAGTAACACTGGAGAGTCACTTGTAGAGAAGGATCAGGTACTAATAATCTACATACATCATATGTCCTATGAGGAGTAACACTGGAGAGTCACTTGTAGAGGAGGATCAGGTACTAATATTCTACATACATCATATGTCCTAGGAGGAGTAACACTGGAGAGTCACTTGTAGAGAAGGATCAGGTACTAATAATCTACATACATCATATGTCCTAGGAGGAGTAACACTGGAGAGTCACTGGTAGAGAAGGATCAGGTACTAATAATCTACATACATCATATGTCCTAGGAGGAGTAACACTGGAGAGTCACTTGTAGAGAAGGATCAGGTACTAATAATCTACATACATCATATGTCCTAGGAGGAGTAACACTGGAGAGTCACTTGTAGAGGAGGATCAGGTACTAATAATCTACATACATCATATGTCCTAGGAGGAGTAACACTGGAGAGTCACTTGTAGAGAAGGATCAGGTACTAATAATCTACATACATCATATGTCCTAGGAGGAGTAACACTGGAGAGTCACTTGTAGAGAAGGATCAGGTACTAATAATCTACATACATCATATGTCCTAGGAGGAGTAACACTGGAGAGTCACTTGTAGAGAAGGATCAGGTACTAATAATCTACATACATCATATGTCCTAGGAGGAGTAACACTGGAGAGTCACTTGTAGAGAAGGATCAGGTACTAATAATCTACATACATCATATGTCCTAGGAGGAGTAACACTGGAGAGTCACTTGTAGAGGAGAATCAGGTACTAATATTCTACATACATCATATGTCCTAGGAGGAGTAACACTGGAGAGTCACTTGTAGAGAAGGATCAGGTACTAATAATCTACATACATCATATGTCCTAGGAGGAGTAACACTGGAGAGTCACTGGTAGAGAAGGATCAGGTACTAATAATCTACATACATCATATGTCCTAGGAGGAGTAACACTGGAGAGTCACTTGTAGAGAAGGATCGGGTACTAATAATCTACATACATCATATGTCCTAGGAGGAGTAACACTGGAGAGTCACTTGTAGATATGGATCAGGTACTAATAATCTACATACATCATATGTCCTAGGAGGAGTAACACTGGAGAGTCACTTGTAGAGGAGGATCAGGTACTAATATTCTACATACATCATATGTCCTAGGAGGAGTAACACTGGAGAGTCACTTGTAGAGAAGGATCAGGTACTAATAATCTACATACATCATATGTCCTAGGAGGAGTAACACTGGAGAGTCACTTGTAGAGAAGGATCAGGTACTAATAATCTACATACATCATATGTCCTAGGAGGAGTAACACTGGAGAGTTACTTGTAGAGGAGGATCAGGTACTAATATTCTACATACATCATATGTCCTAGGAGGAGTAACACTGGAGAGTCACTTGTAGAGAAGGATCAGGTACTAATAATCTACATACATCATATGTCCTAGGAGGAGTAACACTGGAGAGTCACTGGTAGAGAAGGATCAGGTACTAATAATCTACATACATCATATGTCCTATGAGGAGTAACACTGGAGAGTCACTTGTAGAGGAGAATCAGGTACTAATATTCTACATACATCATATGTCCTAGGAGGAGTAACACTGGAGAGTTACTTGTAGAGAAGGATCAGGTACTAATAATCTACATACATCATATGTCCTAGGAGGAGTAACACTGGAGAGTCACTGGTAGAGAAGGATCAGGTACTAATAATCTACATACATCATATATCCTAGGGGGAGTAACACTGGAGAGTCACTTATAGAGAAGGATCGGGTACTAATAATCTACATACATCATATGTCCTAGGAGGAGTAACACTGGAGAGTCACTTATAGATATGGATCAGGTACTAATAATCTACATACATCATATGTCCTAGGAGGAGTAACACTGGAGAGTTACTTGTAGAGGAGGATCAGGTACTAATATTCTACATACATCATATGTCCTAGGAGGAGTAACACTGGAGAGTCACTTGTAGAGAAGGATCAGGTACTAATAATCTACATACATCATATGTCCTAGGAGGAGTAACACTGGAGAGTTACTTGTAGAGAAGGATCAGGTACTAATAATCTACATACATCATATGTCCTATGAGGAGTAACACTGGAGAGTCACTTGTAGAGGAGAATCAGGTACTAATATTCTACATACATCATATGTCCTAGGAGGAGTAACACTGGAGAGTTACTTGTAGAGAAGGATCAGGTACTAATAATCTACATACATCATATGTCCTAGGAGGAGTAACACTGGAGAGTCACTGGTAGAGAAGGATCAGGTACTAATAATCTACATACATCATATGTCCTAGGAGGAGTAACACTGGAGAGTCACTTGTAGAGAAGGATAAGGTACTAATAATCTACATACATCATATGTCCTAGTAGGAGTAACACTGGAGAGTCACTTGTAGAGAAGGATCGGGTACTAATAATCTACATACATCATATGTCCTAGGAGGAGTAACACTGGAGAGTTACTTGTAGAGAAGGATAAGGTACTAATAATCTACATACATCATATGTCCTAGGAGGAGTAACACTGGAGAGTCACTTGTAGAGAAGGATCGGGTACTAATAATCTACATACATCATATGTCCTAGGAGGAGTAACACTGGAGAGTCACTTGTAGAGAAGGATCAGGTACTAATAATCTACATACATCATATGTCCTAGGAGGAGTAACACTGGAGAGTCACTTGTAGAGAAGGATCAGGTACTAATAATCTACATACATCATATGTCCTAGGAGGAGTAACACTGGAGAGTCACTTGTAGAGAAGGATCAGGTACTAATAATCTACATACATCATATGTCCTAGGAGGAGTAACACTGGAGAGTCACTTGTAGAGAAGGATCAGGTACTAATAATCTACATACATCATATGTCCTAGGAGGAGTAACACTGGAGAGTCACTTGTAGAGAAGGATCAGGTACTAATAATCTACATACATCATATGTCCTAGGAGGAGTAACACTGGAGAGTCACTTGTAGAGAAGGATCAGGTACTAATAATCTACATACATCATATGTCCTAGGAGGAGTAACACTGGAGAGTCACTTGTAGAGGAGGATCAGGTACTAATAATCTACATACATCATATGTCCTAGGAGGAGTAACACTGGAGAGTCACTTGTAGAGAAGGATCAGGTACTAATAATCTACATACATCATATGTCCTAGGAGGAGTAACACTGGAGAGTCACTGGTAGAGAAGGATCAGGTACTAATAATCTACATACATCATATGTCCTAGGAGGAGTAACACTGGAGAGTCACTTGTAGAGAAGGATCAGGTACTAATAATCTACATACATCATATGTCCTAGGAGGAGTAACACTGGAGAGTCACTTGTAGAGAAGGATCAGGTACTAATAATCTACATACATCATATGTCCTAGGAGGAGTAACACTGGAGAGTCACTTGTAGAGAAGGATCAGGTACTAATAATCTACATACATCATATGTCCTAGGAGGAGTAACACTGGAGAGTCACTTGTAGAGAAGGATCAGGTACTAATAATCTACATACATCATATGTCCTAGGAGGAGTAACACTGGAGAGTCACTTGTAGAGAAGGATCAGGTACTAATAATCTACATACATCATATGTCCTAGGAGGAGTAACACTGGAGAGTCACTTGTAGAGAAGGATCAGGTACTAATAATCTACATACATCATATGTCCTAGGAGGAGTAACACTGGAGAGTCACTTGTAGAGAAGGATCAGGTACTAATAATCTACATACATCATATGTCCTAGGAGGAGTAACACTGGAGAGTCACTTGTAGAGAAGGATCAGGTACTAATAATCTACATACATCATATGTCCTAGGAGGAGTAACACTGGAGAGTCACTTGTAGAGAAGGATCAGGTACTAATAATCTACATACATCATATGTCCTAGGAGGAGTAACACTGGAGAGTCACTTGTAGAGAAGGATCAGGTACTAATAATCTACATACATCATATGTCCTAGGAGGAGTAACACTGGAGAGTCACTTGTAGAGAAGGATCAGGTACTAATAATCTACATACATCATATGTCCTAGGAGGAGTAACACTGGAGAGTCACTTGTAGAGAAGGATCAGGTACTAATAATCTACATACATCATATGTCCTAGGAGGAGTAACACTGGAGAGTCACTTGTAGAGAAGGATCAGGTACTAATAATCTACATACATCATATGTCCTAGGAGGAGTAACACTGGAGAGTCACTTGTAGAGGAGGATCAGGTACTAATATTCTACATACATCATATGTCCTAGGAGGAGTAACACTGGAGAGTCACTTGTAGAGAAGGATCAGGTACTAATAATCTACATACATCATATGTCCTAGGAGGAGTAACACTGGAGAGTCACTTGTAGAGAAGGATCAGGTACTAATAATCTACATACATCATATGTCCTAGGAGGAGTAACACTGGAGAGTCACTTAAAGGAGTATGCGCGGTGCGCTCCTATTCACTTCTATGGGAAGCCGGCTTGGTGGTGGCCGGACCGGAGTCCTCCAGCCATCACCTTGCGGGGCTCCGCTCTCGATCTGCAGGCAGCATGTTACAGAGCAGGAGGAGCTGAGCAGACACACACTTTTCTGGGAATAGATAAAGTAAAACTTGTCATTTACATATCAGCTTTTACTAACTAAGGGGTATCCAAACTATAACATGCCCCCCCAAAGCCCTGGTCCCTCAGAGATGATACTTACCCTACTCCCTGGCAGCGCGACGCTCCAGATCCCCGCATGTCTGCCGCTGCATCATACAGATCAAAACGTCTGCCGCGACGAGCCTCCATAGCATCACCCGCAATGAACAGCTTTCAGCACATAAAGGTGGCATCAGAGACTGACAGCTATCTCTGTATACACACTTACACAGAGAATGCCATCACTGATAACACCTCCCCGTGGTATACTTTATGTAATGCCCATGTAATGATTCATACTCACTGCCTGCACCGTTTACATCAGCATTGCACGGGCGTGCACCGCTCCAGCCAGTTACGGTAAGGTGGCCACATGCAGCACGTCACTACTGAAGCCGGGCGCTATATTGAAACTATCACAGTTTGACGAGAGCATGCCCATGTCCCCTGATCATGAAAGGGAGGCAGCGCTGCAGTTCATGGGGCGTCTGTCAGTAGATTTGTCCCTATGACAATGGCTGACCCGTTACATGTGCACTTGGCAGCTGAAGGCATCTGTGCTGGACCCATGTTCATATCTGCCCGCATTGCTGAGAAACATGAAGTTTTAATATATGCAAACGAGCCTCTAGGAGCAACGGGGCGTCACCATTATACATAGAGGCTCTGCTCTCTCTGCAACTGCTTCGTCCTCTGCACTTTGATGGACAGGGCCAGGCATGATGATGTTTTCACTGCCTGACCCTGTCCATTTGCAGAGAGAGTGGAGCCTCTAGGTGTAATGGTAAGGCCCCCGTTGCTCCTAGAGGCTCAGTTGCATATAATAAAACATCATTTTTCTCAGCAATGCGGGCACATATGAACATGGGACCAACACAGATGCCTTCAGCTGCCAAGTGCACATGTAACAGGTCAGCCAGTGTCATAGGGACAGATCTGCTGACAGATCCCTTCTTGGCGCAGCGTGCAGACAGAGGCCGCTTCATGTTTAGCGCCATTCAATGGAGCCTGAGCCAAGAGCGGGTCTGCCGCATAAAGAGTGAACATCCGTGGCGGTTTCATTATATGCAGAGAATTTTGACAGCATCGATGGGACTAGGACCTGCAGACTCATACAGACCATACCTCGAAGTCAATAGGATTTTCTGCATGAAACCTTCAGTATAGACCGACACGCTAAGGAGTGTAAGATCCACGCGCAAGACAATGTCCACGCTGAACACTTCTGTGGAAATCTCGTCTACTTAGCAGACATCACGCTTCACGGACCCCGGGGTAGATTAACACAGGCAGGGGGTCACACGGCTGGGCTCAGCTGTGATTACTGGGGGGGATCCTGCAGCACCACATGGCGCGCGCCGACTACAATACCAGCCTGTGCCGCAGCTCTGGCTAATGGGGGCATCACCGAGCAAGGAAAAGTAGACGAGTTGCTCAGGAGAACCAGATACCTGCCCTACAAAAAATAAAGATAAAAGTTGTTGCCATGGGCAACAGCACCCCATTTCCCACACACTAGTTTTGATAAGTCTCTCCTTCTCATTGTCAGACCTGAGAATTCTTAATTACAGCCAGTTACACAGAGACTGACCCCAAGAGCTGACACTCAGCCCAGGAGACTACATGGACTGTCCACTGTGAGGGGGAACGATGGCACACAATGGGGGACGAGGGTCCAGAATGTCATACCACCCGGACAAGGCTCCCGCCAACTACCTCATGACAGCAGGACACAATGAAGAGGGGGAGCGGCGACATTACCAGGTTAATGGCCCTTCGTTTCGACCTCCCGGTGACTCCGTTCTCCACAGGGTAGCTCAGCTCCGCCGCGCAGCCTTTCCCGCCCTCCGTTTGTCTCCCGCGCACAAACCCCTTCCTCCTGCGCCAACCTTACCTCGCAAATCATAGCCCCGCCTACTGCCCCCGACACTACGTCACCAGCCCCGCCCTCTCCCATCAACAGCGTCAAAACTCCCGCTCATTTCTCTCAACGACACCATATGCTGCAGGCATATACCCGCCCACAGTCTAGAAAGCCACGCCCACTCGCCACCGTCCTCTCCAAAACCCGTACCTGCGCAAAGCACCACCCACTACGTTCAAAGCCTGCGTCATTACGTCAGCCACGCGCTGTTCTAAAGGCTGTCGACGCGAAACGTATTTACGTGAGTAGGCTGGAAACAAATGGAGTCATAGCTATGAATTACCGGGTGTGGCGCTGATGTATTTTGTATTCAAAAATGAATTGCCCACATTAAATATGTCTGCGTAATAGGACTCGTCCGTTAGTTTGAAGGAGGAGACCAGTTGACGTTCATTCCCGGGCTAAAGATGGCCACGCGTGTGCATGTGGGCGGGGCTTGTTCAAATTTGACGTGTCTTGTGATTGGTCTAAAAGAAGCGGCTCAGCGCCGGTTGGAGAACTTGGAGGGTGAAGTGGTTTTGGAGGGATCGAATTGTTAGTTTTCGCATCTGTTTAGGTTTATTTAACCCATTCAAGACTAGGTAAAAAAAGAAGGGCTTATGGTCTGACCTTTATAAGGCCTGTATAAAACATAATATCCTATTCATCTCATACTGGTAGGATATGCCCTAACATCTGATAACTGAGGGTCCCACCTCGGAGTCAGAGACCTGCACCTATCTCTAAAATGGAGCCCATAAAGAGAAGCGGACGCCAGTTTTTTATGAGACTGCTGAAAATATCCGAGCATTGACCCAGCTACTTCTGTCCGTAGGGCCACCTTTTGCAACGAAAAAAATACCGGCTAAGTTAAGTCACACCCCAAAGGGAGGAGCCAATACATTCTAATACCGTACGGAGCACACGCTCCGTACAGTGATCAAACTAAGTATTATGCAAGTCGACTTCGGATGTTTGATCCGAAATCGATCCGCTGATCCCCAGTGCTGTACATATGATAAGGGGTGCACATACAGAATACAGACTATTGTACTAAGCACGAACAAGACGAGTTACAGACTGGTACAGAAGGAGAGAGGGTCCTGCCCATGAGGGCTTACAATCTACATGGTATGGAGGAAGGACAGTAGGTGAGGGTGAAGCTGGTCATGGCGATATAGAGGCAGCGGGGTCACTGGTTGTAGGGTTAGTCTGAAGAGGTGGGTTTTCAGGTTTCTTTTGAAGGATTCCACTGTAGGTGAGAGTCTGATATGTTGGGGTAGCGAGTTCCAGAGTATAAGGGATGCCCGGGAGAAATCTTGGAGGCGAATGTGGGAAGAGGTGATAGTAGAGGAGAGAAGGAGGTCCTGTGAGGATCGGAGGTTGCGTGTGGGGATGTATCAGGAAAGTATCTCAAAGATGTAGGGAGGGGACCGGTTGTGGACGGCTTTATACATGTTTATTGGAATTTTGAACTGAATGGGCCATGGGGAGCAAGTGAGGGGATTGGCAGAGGGGAAATGGGGTGAGAGGTGGATTAGTCGGGCAGCAGAGTTAAGGATAGATTGGAGATGTGCGAGAGCGCTAGGTGGAAGGCCACAGAGGAGAATGTTGCAGTAGTCTAGGCGGGAGATGATGAGGGCATGAACAAGCATTTTCGCAGACTCAAAGTCGAGGAAAGCGCGGATGTGGGAGATGTTTTTAAGTTGGAGGCGGCAGGTGGTGGAAAGGGCTTGGATGTGCGGTCGGAAGGAGAGGGCAGAATCCAAGGTCACTCTAAGGAGGGGTGTGGAAATCGTATCGTCCGACGCCCGGGACATGTAGTTCCAGGCGCCGGGCATGTAGTTTGTTCAGAAGCTTAGCCCTGCTTCGGGCAAGTACCAGGGCTGAGATGGGGTTGGGCAATATGCCTCCTGTATTACTACTAGCACAGAGGGCTGGACATGACCACAAGTGCACTGGAGAGAGGGGGCGAGCACCAGACTTGTCATAAATAAACCTGTCATAAACTGCCGCACAAGTCTGGTGCTTCACCGCCGCCTCTCATCTTGCTCTGCTCCACCCGTTGCCTCTGGTCTTGCTCTGCTTTGCTCAGCTCCGCCTCCCCCTCGCTTAGCTCCGCCTCTCCCTCGCTTGGTTCTGCCTCTGTCCTGCGTTGCTTGGCTCCGCCCCGTCCCGCTAGGCTCCGCCCCCTCGTCAGTGCAGTAGTTTGAGTGACATGCCTACAACTCGGTGAGACCTAACAAATCGCCTTTTCTCTGAGCCATGGGGCAGCTCACATATACAGCAGTAAGTGATTCTGCTGCCATCTACTGGAACATTACCAGGACTTTGTACAAACATTAAAGGGTCTTTCACCACAAATGTCCATTATATAACATTAACACCATTTTGTCCATAACAGTCCCCATATTAAAATGCTTCTTACCATATTTCGGTCCGTTGCAAAGTTGGGCTAAAAAACACTTTTATTTGATATGCAAACGAGGGTCTGAAGGTGCCCAGGGGCGGCGTTCCAATGGCCGGTGCCCAGGCCCCTCACTGATTTTCATATCCAACCACTCCCCTTTCACCCGCCCTTTGTTTGGCTGAACACCTCCATTCTGAAATCCCACGCCTGCGCCGATGACAGCCCTCTGTTGCGGCGCCGGCTGGAACGTGACGTACGGGCTGGCGCACTCGAAACTCTGATGCCTCTGCCCATAATGGGTCATACAGTGCGCAGGCGCGGACATCCCGTTCATCGGTGCAGGCGGAGGATTTTAGAATGGAGGAAGGAGGTGATCAGCCAAACAAAGGGCGGGCCAGGGGGTGAAAGGGGAGTGGTTGGATATGAAAATCAGCGAGGGGCCTGGGCACCGGACGTTGGATCGCCGTCCCTGGGCTCCTTCAGAACCTCATTTGCATATCAAATAAAAGTGTTTTTTAGCCCAACTCTGCAACGGACCGAAATATGGTAAGAAGCATTTTAATTGTTAATGTTATATTATGGACATTTGTGGTGAAAGACTCCCTTTAATATGTCACCAACATGTCTTCACTCCAGTGTCACAGGTTGTCCCCCTGTGATGTGACACGCATGTAAATAGAGAGGTCACTATGTACATACAGGACGTGTATATCTGTATATCGTGTGTACGGGGCTCCGGTAGACTGGTGGTTTACATTGATGGGGTTTTCAGAGGCGTCGCCCCCTGACAGCCCACTACTGACTGCTAACATAACCCCTGGCAATTCCACTACTCTTTCAGGTAATCTATCTCTCCATGGGGGGGATTTATAGGGGTAGGAAAACTTCCTATTTGAAGTCAGCTTCCTCATGTACTGCAACTTTGGGGGTGGAGAGTGACAGCTCCACACAATGACCCCCGCATACCAACTGTCACTTCTAGCCCATGTAGAGCCCTGTTCTCTTCTTTAAAATCTCCCAAAGACGACTTCCTGCACTAATTACCCTAGGATCGTACCCCAGTTACATGGATCGTAAGAGGCGTCCCTACACTACCACACACAGCCCCTTGTGGCTGCCCCCATACAGTATAACGTCTCCTTGTGGTTGCCCCAATACAGTATAACGTCTCCTTGTGACCGCCCCCATACAGTATAACGTCTCCTTGTGGCTGCCCCCATACAGTATAACGTCTCCTTGTGGCTGCCCCCATACAGTATGACGTCTCCTTGTGGCTGTCCCCATACAGTATAACGTCTCTTTGGGGCCCCCATACAGTATAACGTCTCCTTGTGGTCGCCCCCATAGAGTATAACATCTCCTTGTGGTCGCCCCCATAGAGTATAACATCTCCTTGTGGTCGCCCCCATACAGTATAACGTTTCATTGTGGTTGCCCCCATAGAGTATAACATCTCCTTGTGGTCGCCCCCATACAGTATAACCTCTCTTTGGGGTCCCCATACAGTATAACATCTCCTTGTGGTCGCCCCCATAGAGTATAACATCTCCTTGTGGTCGCCCCCATACAGTATAACGTCTCCTTGTGGTTGCTCCCATACAGTATAACGTCTCCTTGTGGTCACTCCCATACAGTATAACGTCTCCTTGTGGTCGCCCCCATAGAGTATAACATCGCCTTGTGGTCGCCCCCATACAGTATAACGTCTCTTTGGGGCCCCCATACAGTATAACGTCTCCTTGTGGCTGCCCCCATACAGTATAACGTCTCCTTGTGGCTGCTCCCATACAGTATAACGTCTCCTTGTGGCTGCTCCCATACAGTATAACGTCTCCTTGTGGTCAGTCCCATACAGTATAACGTCTCCTTGTGGCCCCCATACAGTATAACGTCTTCTTGTGGCTGCTCCCATACAGTATAACGTCTCCTTGTGGCTGCTCCCATACAGTATAACGTCTCCTTGTGGCTGCTCCCATACAGTATAACGTCTCCTTGTGGTCGGTCCCATACAGTATAACGTCTCCTTGTGGCCCCCATACAGTATAACGTCTTCTTGTGGCCGCCCACATACAGTATAACGTCTCCTTGTGGCCGCCCCCATACAGTATAACGTCTCCTTGTGGCTGCCCCCATACAGTATAACGTCTCTTTGGGGCCCCCATACAGTATAACGTCTCCTTGTGGTCGCCCCCATACAGTATAACGTCTCCTTGTGGTCGCTCCCATACAGTATAACGTCTCCTTGTGGTCGCCCCCATAGAGTATATCATCTCCTTGTGGTCGCCCCCATACAGTATAACGTCTCTTTGGGGCCCCCATACAGTATAACGTCTCCTTGTGGCTGCCCCCATACAGTATAACGTCTCCTTGTGGCTGCTCCCATACAGTATAACGTCTCCTTGTGGCTGCCCCCATACAGTATAACGTCTCCTTGTGGTCGGTCCCATACAGTATAACGTCTCCTTGTGGCCCCCATACAGTATAACGTCTTCTTGTGGCTGCTCCCATACAGTATAACGTCTCCTTGTGGCTGCCCCCATACAGTATAACGTCTCCTTGTGGTCGGTCCCCATACAGTATAACGCCTCCTTGTGGCTCCCCATACAGTATAACGTCTTCTTGTGGCTGCTCCCATACAGTATAACGTCTCCTTGTGGCTGCTCCCATACAGTATAACGTCTCCTTGTGGCTGTCCCCATACAGTATAACGTCTCCTTGTGGTCGGTCCCATACAGTATAACGCCTCCTTGTGGCCCCCATACAGTATAACGTCTTCTTGTGGCCGCCCCCATACAGTATAATGTCTCCTTGTGTCCGCTCCCCATACAGTATAACGTTTCCTTGTGGCTGCCCCCATACAGTATAACGTCTCTTTGGGGACCCCAAACAGTATATCGTCTCCTTGTGGTCGCCCCCATAGAGTATAACATCTCCTTGTGGTCGCCCCCATACAGTATAACGTCTCCTTGTGGTCGCTCCCATACAGTATAACGTCTCCTTGTGGTCGCTCCCATACAGTATAACGTCTCCTTGTGGTCGCCCCCATAGAGTATAACATCTCCTTGTGGTCGCCCCCATACAGTATAACGTCTCTTTGGGGTCCCCATACAGTATAACGTCTCCTTGTGGTCGCCCCCATAGAGTATAACATCTCCTTGTGGTCGCCCCCATACAGTATAACGTCTCCTTGTGGTTGCTCCCATACAGTATAACGTCTCCTTGTGGTCGCTCCCATACAGTATAACGTCTCCTTGTGGTCGCCCCCATAGAGTATAACATCTCCTTGTGGTCGTCCCCATACAGTATAACGTCTCTTTGGGGCCCCCATACAGTATAACGTCTCCTTGTGGCTGCCCCAATACAGTATAACGTCTCCTTGTGGTCGCCCCCATACAGTATAACATCTCCTTGTGGTCGCTCCCATACAGTATAACGTCTCCTTGTGGGCCCCCATACAGTATAACGTCTCTTTGGGGCCCCCATACAGTATAACGTCTCCTTGTGGCTGCCCCAATACAGTATAACGTCTCCTTGTGGCTGCTACCATACATTATAACGTCTACTTGTGGCTGCCCCCATACAGTATAACGTCTCCTTGTGGTCGGTCCCATACAGTATAACGTCTCCTTGTGGCCCCCATACAGTATAACGTCTTCTTGTGGCTGCTCCCATACAGTATAACGTCTCCTTGTGGCTGCTCCCATACAGTATAACGTCTCCTTGTGGCTGTCCCCATACAGTATAACGTCTCCTTGTGGTCGGTCCCATACAGTATAACGCCTCCTTGTGGCCCCCATACAGTATAACGTCTTCTTGTGGCCGCCCCCATACAGTATAATGTCTCCTTGTGTCCGCTCCCATACAGTATAACGTCTCCTTGTGGCTGCCCCCATACAGTATAACGTCTCTTTGGGGACCCCAAACAGTATATCGTCTCCTTGTGGTCGCCCCCATAGAGTATAACATCTCCTTGTGGTCGCCCCCATACAGTATAACGTCTCCTTGTGGTCGCTCCCATACAGTATAACGTCTCCTTGTGGTCGCTCCCATACAGTATAACGTCTCCTTGTGGTCGCCCCCATAGAGTATAACATCTCCTTGTGGTCGCCCCCATACAGTATAACGTCTCTTTGGTGTCCCCATACAGTATAACGTCTCCTTGTGGTCGCTCCCATACAGTATAACGTCTCCTTGTGGTCGCCCCCATAGAGTATAACATCTCCTTGTGGTCGCCCCCATACAGTATAACGTCTCTCTTGTGGTCGCTCCCATACAGTATAACGTCTCCTTGTGGTCTGCCCCCATACAGTATAACGTCTCCTTGTGGTCGCCCCATACAGTATAACGTCTCCTTGTGGTCGCCCCCATACAGTATAACGTCTCCTTGTGGTCGCTCCCATACAGTATAACGTCTCCTTGTGGTCGCCCCCATAGAGTATATCATCTCCTTGTGGTCGCCCCATACAGTATAACGTCTCCTTGTGGCGCCCCCATACAGTATAACGTCTCCTTGTGGTTGCCCCCATACAGTATAACGTCTCCTTGTGGCTGCTCCCATACAGTATAACGCCTCCTTGTGGCTCGCCTCCCATACAGTATAACGTCTCCTTGTGGTCGGCTCCCATACAGTATAACGCCTCCTTGTGGCCCCCATACAGTATAACGTCTCCTTGTGGTCGCCCCCATACAGTATAACGTCTCCTTGTGGCCGCCCCCATACAGTATAACGTCTCCTTGTGGCTGCCCCCATACAGTATAACGCTCTCCTTGTGGTCGCCCCATACAGTATAACGTCTCCTTGTGGTCGCCCCCATACAGTATAACGTCTCCTTGTGGTCGCCCCCATACAGTATAACGTCTCCTTGTGGTCGCTCCCATACAGTATAACGTCTCCTTGTGGTCGCCCCCATACAGTATAACGTCTCCTTGTGGTCGCTCCCATACAGTATAACGTCTCCTTGTGGTCGCCCCATACAGTATAACGTCTCCTTGTGGTCGCCCCATACAGTATAACGTCTCCTTGTGGTCGCTCCCATACAGTATAACGTCTCCTTGTGGTCGCTCCCATACAGTATAACGTCTCCTTGTGGTCGCCCCCATAGAGTATAACGTCTCCTTGTGGTCGCCCCCATACAGTATAACGTCTCCTTGTGGTGCCCCCATACAGTATAACGTCTCCTTGTGGTCGCTCCCATACAGTATAACGTCTCCTTGTGGTCGCCCCCATAGAGTATAACGTCTCCTTGTGGTCGCCCCCATACAGTATAACGTCTCCTTGTGGTCGCCCCATACAGTATAACGTCTCCTTGTGGCTGCTCCCATACAGTATAACGTCTCCTTGTGGCTGCTCCCATACAGTATAACGTCTCCTTGTGGCTGCCCCCATACAGTATAACGTCTCCTTGTGGTCGGTCCCATACAGTATAACGTCTCCTTGTGGCGCCCCATACAGTATAACGTCTTCTTGTGGCTGCTCCCATACAGTATAACGTCTCCTTGTGGCTGCTCCCATACAGTATAACGTCTCCTTGTGGCTGCCCCCATACAGTATAACGTCTCCTTGTGGTCGGTCCCATACAGTATAACGTCTCCTTGTGGTCGCCCCATACAGTATAACGTCTTCTTGTGGTCGCTCCCATACAGTATAATGTCTCCTTGTGGCTGCCCCCATACAGTATAACGTCTCCTTGTGGTCGCCCCCATACAGTATAACGTCTCCTTGTGGTCGCCCCCATACAGTATAACGTCTCCTTGTGGTCGCCCCATACAGTATAACGTCTCCTTGTGGTCGCTCCCATACAGTATAACGTCTCCTTGTGGTCGCCCCCATAGAGTATAACGTCTCCTTGTGGTCGCTCCCATACAGTATAACGTCTCCTTGTGGTCGCCCCCATACAGTATAACGTCTCCTTGTGGTCGCTCCCATACAGTATAACGTCTCCTTGTGGTCGCTCCCATACAGTATAACGTCTCCTTGTGGTTGCCCCCATACAGTATAACGTCTCCTTGTGGTCGCTCCCATACAGTATAACGTCTCCTTGTGGTCGCCCCCATACAGTATAACGTCTCCTTGTGGTCGCCCCCATACAGTATAACGTCTCCTTGTGGCTGCCCCCATACAGTATAACGTCTCCTTGTGGTCGCCCCCATACAGTATAACGTCTCCTTGTGGTCGCTCCCATACAGTATAACGTCTCCTTGTGGCTGCCCCCATACAGTATAACGTCTCCTTGTGGTCGCTCCCATACAGTATAACGTCTCCTTGTGGTCTGCTCCCATACAGTATAACGTCTCCTTGTGGCTGCTCCCATACAGTATAACGTCTCCTTGTGGTCGCCCCCATACAGTATAACGTCTCCTTGTGGTCGCTCCCATACAGTATAACGTCTCCTTGTGGTCGCCCCCATACAGTATAACGTCTCCTTGTGGTCGCTCCCATACAGTATAACGTCTCCTTGTGGTCGCCCCCATAGAGTATAACGTCTCCTTGTGGTCGCCCCCATACAGTATAACGTCTCCTTGTGGCTGCCCCCATACAGTATAACGTCTCCTTGTGGCTGCTCCCATACAGTATAACGTCTCCTTGTGGTCGCCCCCATACAGTATAACGTCTCCTTGTGGTCGCTCCCATACAGAATAACGTCTCCTTGTGGTCGCTCCCATACAGTATAACGTCTCCTTGTGGTCGCCCCCATACAGTATAACGTCTCTTTGGGGCCCCCATACAGTATAACGTCTCCTTGGGCTGCCCCCATACAGTATAACGTCTCCTTGTGGCTGCCCCCATACAGTATAACGTCTCCTTGTGGTCGCCCCCATACAGTATAACGTCTCTTTGGGGCCCCCATAGAGTATAACATCTCCTTGTGGTCGCCCCCATAGAGTATAACATCTCCTTGTGGTCGCCCCCATACAGTATAACGTCTCCTTGTGGTCGCTCCCATACAGAATAACGTCTCCTTGTGGTCGCTCCCATACAGTATAACGTCTCCTTGTGGTCGCTCCCATAGAGTATAACATCTCCTTGTGGTCGCCCCCATACAGTATAACGTCTCTTTGGGGTCCCCATACAGTATAACGTCTCCTTGTGGTCGCCCCCATAGAGTATAACATCTCCTTGTGGTCGCCCCCATACAGTATAACGTCTCCTTGTGGTTGCTCCCATACAGTATAACGTCTCCTTGTGGTCACTCCCATACAGTATAACGTCTCCTTGTGGTCGCCCCCATAGAGTATAACATCTCCTTGTGGTCTCCCCCATACAGTATAACGTCTCTTTGGGGCCCCCATACAGTATAACGTCTCCTTGTGGCTGCCCCCATACAGTATAACGTCTCCTTGTGGCTGCTCCCATACAGTATAACGTCTCCTTGTGGCTGCTCCCATGCAGTATAACGTCTCCTTCTGGCTGCTCCCATACAGTATAACGTCTCCTTGTGGCTGCTCCCATGCAGTATAACGTCTCCTTGTGGCCCCCATACAGTATAACGTCTTCTTGTGGCTGCTCCCATACAGTATAACGTCTCCTTGTGGCTGCTCCCATACAGTATAACGTCTCCTTGTGGTTGCCCCCATACAGTATAACGTCTCCTTGTGGTCAGTCCCATACAGTATAACGTCTCCTTGTGGCCCCCATACAGTATAACGTCTTCTTGTGGTCGCTCCCATACAGTATAACGTCTCCTTGTGGCCCCAATACAGTATAACGTCTCCTTGTGGTCGCCCCCATACAGTATAACATCTCCTTGTGGTCGCTCCCATACAGTATAACGTCTCTTTGTGGCTGCCCCCATACAGTATAACGTCTCCTTGTGGTCGCCCCCATACAGTATAACGTCTCCTTGTGGTCGCTCCCATACAGTATAACGTCTCCTTGTGGCCCCCATACAGTATAACGTCTCCTTGTGGTCGCTCCCATACAGTATAACGTCTCCTTGTGGTCGCCCCCATACAGTATAACGTCTCCTTGTGGTCGCTCCCATACAGTATAACGTCTCCTTGTGGCTGCCCCCATACAGTATAACGTCTCCTTGTGGTCGCCCCCATAGAGTATAACGTCTCCTTGTGGTCGTCCCCATAGAGTATAACGTCTCCTTGTGGCCCCCATACAGTATAACGTCTCCTTGTGGTCGCTCCCATACAGTATAACGTCTCCTTGTGGTCGCCCCCATAGAGTATAACATCTCCTTGTGGTCGCTCCCATACAGTATAACGTCTCCTTGTGGTCGCTCCCATACAGTATAACGTCTCCTTGTGGTCGCCCCCATAGAGTATAACATCTCCTTGTGGTCGCCCCCATACAGTATAACGTCTCCTTGTGGTCGCTCCCATACAGTATAACGTCTCCTTGTGGCTGCCCCCATACAGTATAACGTCTCCTTGTGGTCGCTCCCATACAGTATAACGTCTCCTTGTGGTCGCCCCCATACAGTATAACGTCTCCTTGTGGTCGCCTCCCATACAGTATAACGTCTCCTTGTGGTCGCCCCCATAGAGTATAACGTCTCCTTGTGGTCGCCCCATACAGTATAACGTCTCCTTGTGGCTGCCCCCATACAGTATAACGTCTCCTTGTGGCTGCCCCCATACAGTATAACGTCTCCTTGTGGTCGCTCCCATACAGTATAACGTCTCCTTGTGGTCGCCCCATACAGTATAACGTCTCCTTGTGGTCGCCCCCATACAGTATAACGTCTCCTTGTGGTCGCCCCCATAGAGTATAACGTCTCCTTGTGGCTGCCCCCATACAGTATAACGTCTCCTTGTGGCTGCCCCCATACAGTATAACGTCTCCTTGTGGCTGCCCCCATACAGTATAACGTCTCCTTGTGGTCGCTCCCATACAGTATAACGTCTCCTTGTGGTCGCCCCAATACAGTATAACGTCTCCTTGTGGTCGCCCCATACAGTATAACGTCTCCTTGTGGTCGCTCCCATACAGTATAACGTCTCCTTGTGGCTGCTCCCATACAGTATAACGTCTCCTTGTGGTCGCCCCATACAGTATAACGTCTCCTTGTGGTCGTCCCCATAGAGTATAACGTCTCCTTGTGGCCCCCCATACAGTATAACGTCTCCTTGTGGTCGCTCCCATACAGTATAACGTCTCCTTGTGGCCCCCATACAGTATAACGTCTCCTTGTGGTCGCTCCCATACAGTATAACGTCTCCTTGTGGTCGCTCCCATACAGTATAACGTCTCCTTGTGGTCGCTCCCATACAGTATAACGTCTCCTTGTGGTCGCCCCATAGAGTATAACGTCTCCTTGTGGTCGCTCCCATACAGTATAACGTCTCCTTGTGTTCGCCCCCATAGAGTATAACGTCTCCTTGTGGTTGCTCCCATACAGTATAACGTCTACTTGTGGCTGCCCCCATACAGTATAACGTCTCCTTGTGGTCGCCCCCATACAGTATAACGTCTCCTTGTGGTCGTCCCCATAGAGTATAACGTCTCCTTGTGGCCCCCATACAGTATAACGTCTCCTTGTGGTCGCTCCCATACAGTATAACGTCTCCTTGTGGTAGCCCCCATAGAGTATAACGTCTCCTTGTGGTCACTCCCATACATTATAACGTCTCCTTCTGGTCGCCCCCATAGAGTATAACGTCTCCTTGTGGTCGCTCCCATACAGTATAACGTCTCCTTGAGGTCGCCCCCATACAGTATAACGTCTCCTTGTGGCTGCCCCCATACAGTATAACGTCTCCTTGTGGCTGCCCCCATACAGAATAACGTCTCCTTGTGGCTGCCCCCATACAGTATAACGTCTCCTTGTGGTCGCTCCCATACAGTATAACGTCTCCTTGTGGCCCCAATACAGTATAACGTCTCCTTGTGGTCACCCCCATACAGTATAACATCTACTTGTGGTCGCTCCCATACAGTATAACGTCTCCTTGTGGCTGCCCCATACAGTATAACGTCTCCTTGTGGTCGCCCCCATACAGTATAACGTCTCCTTGTTGTCGTCCCCATAGAGTATAACGTCTCCTTGTGGCCCCCATACAGTATAACGTCTCCTTGTGGTCGCACCCATACAGTATAACGTCTCCTTGTGGTCGCCCCCATAGAGTATAACGTCTCCTTGTGGCTGCCCCCATACAGTATAACGTCTCCTTGTGGTCGCCCCCATAGAGTATAACGTCTCCTTTTGGTCGCTCCCATACAGTATAACGTCTCCTTGTGGTCGCCCCATAGAGTATAACGTCTCCTTGTGGCTGCCCCCATACAGTATAACGTCTCCTTGTGGCTGCCCCCATACAGTATAACGTCTCCTTGTGGCTGCCCCCATACAGTATAACGCCTCCTTGTGGTCGCCCCCATACAGTATAACGTCTCCTTGTGGTCGCCCCCATACAGTATAACGTCTCCTTGTGGTCGCTCCCATACAGTATAACGTCTCCTTGTGGTCGCTCCCATACAGTATAACGTCTCCTTGTGGTCGCCCCCATACAGTATAACGTCTCCTTGTGGTCGCTCCCATACAGTATAACGTCTCCTTGTGGTCGCCCCCATACAGTATAACATCTCCTTGTGGTCGCTCCCATACAGTATAACGTCTCCTTGTGGCTGCCCCCATACAGTATAACGTCTCCTTGTGGTCGCCCCCATACAGTATAACGTCTCCTTGTGGTCGTCCCCATAGAGTATAACGTCTCCTTGTGGCCCCCATACAGTATAACGTCTCCTTGTGGTCGCTCCCATACAGTATAACGTCTCCTTGTGGTCGCCCCCATAGAGTATAACGTCTCCTTGTGGTCGCTCCCATACAGTATAACGTCTCCTTGTGGTCGCTCCCATACAGTATAACGTCTCCTTGTGGTCGCTCCCATACAGTATAACGTCTCCTTGTGGTCGCCCCCATAGAGTATAACGTCTCCTTGTGCCTGCCCCCATACAGTATAACGTCTCCTTGTGGCTGCCCCCATACAGAATAACGTCTCCTTGTGGCTGCCCCCATACAGTATAACGTCTCCTTGTGGTCGCTCCCATACAGTATAACGTCTCCTTGTGGCCCTAATACAGTATAACGTCTCCTTGTGGTCACCCCCATACAGTATAACATCTCCTTGTGGTCGCTCCCATAGAGTATAACGTCTCCTTGTGGCTGCCCCCATACAGTATAACGTCTCCTTGTGGCTGCCCCCATACAGAATAACGTCTCCTTGTGGCTGCCCCCATACAGTATAACGTCTCCTTGTGGTCACTCCCATACAGTATAACGTCTCCTTGTGGCCCCAATACAGTATAACGTCTCCTTGTGGTCATCCCCATACAGTATAACATCTCCTTGTGGTCGCTCCCATACAGTATAACGTTTCCTTGTGGCTGCCCCCATACAGTATAACGTCTCCTTGTGGTCGCCCCCATACAGTATAACGTCTCCTTGTTGTCGTCCCCATAGAGTATAACGTCTCCTTGTGGCCCCCATACAGTATAACGTCTCCTTGTGGTCGCTCCCATACAGTATAACGTCTCCTTGTGGTCGCCCCCATAGAGTATAACGTCTCCTTGTGGTCGCTCCCATACAGTATAACGTCTCCTTGTGGTCGCCCCCATAGAGTATAACGTCTCCTTTTGGTCGCTCCCATACAGTATAACGTCTCCTTGTGGTCGCCCCATAAAGTATAACGTCTCCTTGTGGTCGCTCCCATACAGTATAACGTCTCCTTGTGGTCGCCCCCATAGAGTATAACGTCTCCTTGTGGTCGCTCCCATACAGTATAACGTCTCCTTGTGGCTGCCCCCATACAGTATAACGTCTCCTTGTGGTCGCCCCCATACAGTATAACGTCTCCTTGTGGTCGTCCCCATAGAGTATAACGTCTCCTTGTGGCCCCTATACAATATAACGTCTCTTTGTGGTCGCTCCCATACAGTATAACGTCTCCTTGTGGTCGCCCCCATAGAGTATAACGTCTCCTTGTGGTCACTCCCATACAGTATAACGTCTCCTTGTGGTCGCCCCCATAGAGTATAACGTCTCCTTGTGGTCGCTCCCATACAGTATAACGTCTCCTTGTGGTCGCCCCCATAGAGTATAACGTCTCCTTGTGGCTGCCCCCATATAGTATAACGTCTCCTTGTGGCTGCCCCCATACAGAATAACGTCTCCTTGTGGCTGCCCCCATACAGTATAACGTCTCCTTGTGGTCGCTCCCATACAGTATAACGTCTCCTTGTGGCCCCAATACAGTATAACGTCTCCTTGTGGTCACCCCCATACAGTATAACATCTCCTTGTGGTCGCTCCCATACAGTATAACGTCTCCTTGTGGCTGCCCCATACAGTATAACGTCTCCTTGTGGTCGCCCCCATACAGTATAACGTCTCCTTGTTCTCGTCCCCATAGAGTATAACGTCTCTTTGTGGCCCCCATATAGTATAACGTCTCCTTGTGGTCGCTCCCATACAGTATAACGTCTTCTTGTGGTCGCCCCCATAGAGTATAACGTCTCCTTGTGGTCGCTCCCATACAGTATAACGTCTCCTTGTGGCCCCCATACAGTATAACGTCTCCTTGTGGTCGATCCCATACAGTATAACGTCTCCTTGTGGTCGCCCCCATAGAGTATAATGTCTCCTTGTGGCTGCCCCCATACAGTATAACGTCTCCTTGTGGCTGCCCCCATACAGTATAACGTCTCCTTGTGGCTGCCCCCATATAGTATAACGTCTCCTTGTGGTCGCCCCCATACATTATAATATCTCCTTGTGGTCGCTCCCATAGAGTATAACGTCTCCTTGTGGTCCCCATACAGTATAACGTCTCCTTGTGGTCGCCCCCATAGAGTATAACATCTCCTTGTGGTCGCCCCCATAGAGTATAACATCTCCTTGTGGTCGCCCCCATACAGTATAACGTCTCCTTGTGGTCGCTCCCATACAGTATAACGTCTCTTTGTGGTCGCCCCCATACAGTATAACATCTCCTTGTGGTCGCCCCCATACAGTATAACGTCTCTTTGGGGTCCCCATACAGTATAACGTCTCCTTGTGGTCGCCCCCATAGAGTATAACATCTCCTTGTGGTCGCCCCCATACAGTATAACGTCTCCTTGTGGTTGCTCCCATACAGTATAACGTCTCCTTGTGGTCACTCCCATACAGTATAACGTCTCCTTGTGGTCGCCCCCATAGAGTATAACATCTCCTTGTGGTCGCCCCCATACAGTATAACGTCTCTTTGGGGGCCCCATACAGTATAACGTCTCCTTGTGGCTGCCCCCATACAGTATAACGTCTCCTTGTGGCTGCTCCCATACAGTATAACGTCTCCTTGTGGCTGCTCCCATGCAGTATAACGTCTCCTTGTGGCTGCCCCCATACAGTATAATGTCTCCTTGTGGCCCCATACAGTATAACGTCTTCTTGTGGCTGCTCCCATACAGTATAACGTCTCCTTGTGGCTGCTCCCATACAGTATAACGTCTCCTTGTGGCTGCCCCCATACAGTATAACGTCTCCTTGTGGTCGCCCCCATACAGTATAACGTCTCCTTGTGGTCGTCCCCATAGAGTATAACGTCTCCTTGTGGTCGCCCCCATACAGTATAACGTATCCTTGTGGTCGGTCCCATACAGTATAATGTCTCCTTGTGGTCGTCCCCATAGAGTATAACGTCTCCTTGGGGCTGCCCCCATACAGTATAACGTCTCCTTGTGGTCGGTCCCATAGAGTATAACGTCTCCTTGTGGTCGCCCCCATACAGTGTAACGTCTCCTTGTGGTCGCCCCCATACAGTATAACGTCTCCTTGTGGTCGTCCCCATAGAGTATAACGTCTCCTTGTGGCTGCCCCCATACAGTATAACGTCTCCTTGTGGCTGCTCCCATACAGTATAACGTCTCCTTGTGGCTGCCCCCATACAGTATAACGTCTCCTTGTGGCCCCAATACAGTATAACGTCTCCTTGTGGTCGCCCCCATACAGTATAACATCTCCTTGTGGTCGCTCCCATACAGTATAACGTCTCCTTGTGGCTGCCCCCATACAGTATAACGTCTCCTTGTGGTCGCCCCCATACAGTATAACGTCTCCTTGTGGTCGTCCCCATACAGTATAACGTCTCCTTGTGGCCCCCATACAGTATAACGTCTCCTTGTGGTCGCTCCCATACAGTATAACGTCTCCTTGTGGTCGCCCCCATAGAGTATAACGTCTCCTTGTGGTCGCTCCCATACAGTATAACGTCTCCTTGTGGTCGCCCCCATAGAGTATAACGTCTCCTTGTGCCTGCCCCCATACAGTATAACGTCTCCTTGTGGCTGCCCCCATACAGTATAACGTCTCCTTGTGGCTGCCCCCATACCGTATAACGTCTCCTTGTGGTCGCTCCCATACTGTATAATGTCTCCTTGTGGCCCCAATACAGTATAACGTCTCCTTGTGGTCGCCCCCATACAGTATAACATCTCCTTGTGGTCGCTCCCATACAGTATAACGTCTCCTTGTGGCTGCCCCCATACAGTATAACGTCTCCTTGTGGTCGCCCCCATACAGTATAACGTCTCCTTGTGGTCGTCCCCATAGAGTATAACGTCTCCTTGTGGCCCCCATACAGTATAACGTCTCCTTGTGGTCGCTCCCATACAGTATAACGTCTCCTTGTGGTCGCTCCTATAGAGTATAACGTCTCCTTGTGGTCGCTCCTATAGAGTATAACGTCTCCTTGTGGTCGCCCCCATAGAGTATAACGTCTCCTTGTGGTCGCTCCCATACAGTATAACGTCTCCTTGTGGTCGCCCCCATAGAGTATAATGTCTCCTTGTGGCTGCCCCCATACAGTATAACGTCTCCTTGTGGCTGCCCCCATACAGTATAACGTCTCCTTGTGGCTGCCCCCATACAGTATAACGTCTCCTTGTGGTCGCCCCCATACAGTATAATGTCTCCTTGTGGCCCCCATACATTTTGGGCCTGTCTTCTAAGTTGCTATCAATAAAGACCTTATTTAAATATGGTTTTGATTTAAAATTATGTTTTGTATCAGGACAAGTAGATCGAGCCCCCACTTTAATCCTTCAACAAGTAGTTTTTTTTTTTTAATTTCCACACCCCTGCTCCAAGGCAGCGGACTTGGTTGACTGCGGAGAGTGTGCAGCCATTGATTGTGATTGTCTGTTTGGGGGGGGGGGGGGTGAGCAAGATGGGGGAAAGATGATACATTCAGTTTTATCAATGTTGAGTTTTAGAAAACGAGAGGAGAAGAAGGAGGATATGTAAGATAGGCATTGTAGGATTCTGGATAGTAAGGTGGTGATGTCTGGACCAGAGAAGTAGATTTCTGTGTCGTCAGCATAAAAGTGATACTGAAAGCCATGGGACTCTATGAGCTGTCCCAGGCCGAAAGTGTAGAGAAGAGCAGGGGTCCTAGGACAGAGCCTTGAAGGACTGCAACAGAGAGGGAATGGGGCAAGGAGGCGGTGTGAGAGTGGGAGATGCTAAATGTCCAGTCTGTGAGGTTTGATGTGATCCAGGAGTGGGCCAGGTCAGTGATGCCAAGAGATGAGATAATGCCTCCAATAGTGGCCCCCCCAGAATTAAAAATGCCCCCATTAGCGCCTCCCAAAATTAATAGTGCCCCCAGTAATAGTAATGCCTCCATTAGTGCCCCCAGTAATATTAATTTCCCAATTAGTGCCCCCAGAATTAATAATGCCCCTATTAGCACCCCTGCAGAATTAATTGTGCCTCCAGTAATATTAATGTCCCCATTTGTGCCCCCCAGAATTAAAGGGGTTGTCTGAGTAATTTTTTTGTTCTTTTATGTTTCTAACTAGGCAAATGTAGGGACTTTACAATGCACTTACTTTATCTCCAGTTGCCTCTTCCTCAGATTTCACTTAGGGTCACATGACCTGTGATGTCAGCTTCTCTCCCTGCTCTGATAATGTTTCGTGCACAAGCCTGAGAGAGCAGATTTGTGCCTGTACACGAGACATCACTGTGGTGGCCACGCCCCCCTGCACTGCCGTCTGCTCTCTTCCTGGATTCTTCAGGAAAAACTTTAACCCCTTTAGTAGCACAGACTCAGGGCTGAAGGCTTTACTGAGTAGCTGCAGGCAGTGAGGAGACAAATACTGGGCACAGGAGCTGACAGACTAGAGGAGTTCTGCAGAGCATTGCACAAGAACAGGTAGGGAGAAGATCGTTTGTGTATCAGCTGTGTCATTGTATAGCTGGGACTTATAGTTCTACAAATACAACATGTTGCTGAGTCTCCCAGCAGGCAGACATGTCACTAAGGGCAGCACTTGTATTCGCTCCCTTTGCAGAGCCGGAGGAGGGGCACAAATATTTATGAGGAAAATCTCAGAGATTGTTGTTATTGCAGGTAAAGAAAGGGCCAGAAGAGAACCAGAGAAATGAGGAAATATATATTTTTTTGCCTAAAACTTGCTTAGCTTAGTTATACAATGCTGCCCTTCAGATTTACAGTGCTATATATATTTTTTCATAGCTCAGACAACCCCTTTAATAATTTCCCCATTAACGAACATCAGAACTAATAATACCCCTATTAGTGCCCCCCAGTAATATTAATGTCTCCATTAGTGCGCCCCGATATTAATAATGCCTGCTTCTCTGCTTGTGCAATAAAAAAAAAAAAAGCACTCATCTCATCCATTTGATGGCGCCGCTGTGAACACCCGTTGCTCACTGGAATCTTAGGACTAGACCTGCGCTCCAGGATGAGGACGTTTCGCAGCATTCACTGAAAGAGGCAGGACCTGCGAGACGTCATTGTGCTGGAGCGCTGGTCCTGTCCAGAGCTTCCAGTCAGCCTCGAGTGTTCACAGCGGCGCCATCAAATGGGGGGGGGGGGGGGGCGAGTTAAAGGCTGTACTAATGAGCGCTCCTAAATGGAAGCTCTGATTAATAACAGTCCACTTAGAAATACCAGTAATTGTTATTGCCGGTATAAAAAAAATTGCTGGCATCGGCAGGGACACTAAATTACCAGCCAGATTGGTGAGATACCGGCCGCGTGCAACCCTATCCGCCAGCCCCATAGACGTGAATGAAGAGGTGGCCACACTTGCGCAGTGCGCTTCCCATTAATTTCAATCTGACTGCCGAAAATAGCCAAGAGTGCTGCTCTGCTATTTTCGGCACTTCCATAGAAATGAATGGAGGCGTACGCCTTTGCCCTCCTTCACTTTGCTGGGTTTGTTCTAAAGATAGGTGAGGGTCCCACCTATCAGAGATTGGGGGCATATCCGAGTGATATACCCCCAATGTATGAGATGATACAACCGCTTTAAGGAGATCTCTGGGACTTTTATATTGATGTCCTCTCCCCAGACTAGGTCATAAATATGAGATTGTCTGGGGTCCAACTCCTGCAACTCCCACCAGTCAGCTGTCTAAGGACGCTCACAGGAGCTATGATGAGTGCCGCTGCCTCATCACAGGTTACCAAGCACAGCGCCGTCCATTGTACAGTGGCCGTGCTTGGTATCGCAGCTCAGCCTCTTTCACTTGGATCAGCTCATGGAACTGATGGCCTCTTCATATAGCTTATCGACAGGGAGCCCTGGGTGTTGGACCCCTGCCAAACTGATACTGATGACCTATCCTGGTGAACACCTAGCACCCTTTTTGAAAATGGGCACCACATTCGCCTTGTGCCAGTCTCTTGGTATAATGCCTGTCATTAAAGAATCTGTAAATATTCTGAACAGAGGCAAAGTGATAACTGAACTAAGCTCCCTTAGATCTCCAGGGTGTAATCCATCTGGACCCGGCCCTTGTTCACTTTAAATTTTTTAAGCATATTAAGGACCCTATCTACAGTCAGCCAGGTAAGTCTGTTATTTGCGGTATTGACACCAGTGGCACCACCCTCATGAGTGGCGGGGTTTGATTTCAGATCCTGCTGAACCCGCAGTCTGCTTTCCATCTTTATAAGACTCTGGAGACATGTTCCTACGATGATGTGCCTGATTGTAAACACGATTGATAACAAATGGCTGCACACCATTACACATGCAAACACTAGAGCTAAAAAATGGGGATCATTCTACATCAAAGTGGTATTATACCTACTATAAATAAGTTAATGGAAGCTCTTAGCGCACATTTAACGTGTCGGACCCATCTACCAGGCGTCAAGGTGACTTTCGCAGATGGGTCCCTAACACTAATGTAAACAGGTAGTAGAGGAGGGAGGAGGGGGTCTCTCTTATAGTATTTACCCTCCTAACAGTGCACCGGCGGTTCCTGGGACTCTACTGGGTCGCAGTGAACCAAGAAGAGGTTCTGGCGTGTCCCACTGGAAATGCCATCAACAGAAAAGTGGTGTGAAAAGCAGGATCAGGATGAAGCAGTGCTGAATGTGCCGTCTATAGGAAGTGTAGTGGCTGCAGTGCTTAGAAAACACCACTAGATGGAACTAATGTATCAAACAAATAAATTGGAGGCTCAGGTCGGGATTATATAGATGAAGAAGAAAAAATAATCCTGGAGGGAAAACTCCCCAATATCCTTCTGAGCCACTGATGGTATCAGAGTGCTGTTATTAATTAGAGAAACTGGTCATGGTCTTATATTATAGCCCCTGGTAAAGTGGATGACGGGCATCCCATGATTAGTATAGGGGGGGGGCAGTTCCCTCTGTATGCCAAGGCAGTCAATTAATGACATTTAGGTGGGGCCCCTTCAGAAGGTAGCCTGGTGGCCGGTTATGCTTTATGGAGGAACACTGTGATGAGCACGTGGGTAGGATATGGTGGGGCTGCTTGTGCGTCCTCCTCAGCTTTGATGAGGCTGTGCTCCAGTTTCTCCTGCGATCGGATGTTGTCCGGAAGCATCAGTCGTCTGGAAAGGTGTCAGTGGTGAGTTCCCAGGAGGAGGCTCGCCACCAGGAAGTGGGCCGCAGGAGTGCCATGTGGTGGAGCAGGCCTCACACCTCTGTCCGACGTCCCAGGCTCTCCTCCCCCTCTAAGCACTCGAAATGCAGGGCACTGGTAATGGTCCTCCGTATGTGAGGGCAGACACCGCTCTGGGCAGATGAAGGGCTCAAGTCCTGAGCCCAACAGACAAGATGGTGGATCAGGCCCAATCTGCAGCCGATAGATCCCAGTCTGCCAGAGGACCCCCAGAAAGGTCTTGGGAAGGCGCAAGGGTAATGAGGAGGTAGCAGAGGAGGAATTGTGGATGTAGGTCGGGATGGCAGGGATAAAGGGTGGATGACGGCTGTATAGCATGGGAGCCCTCAGGCAGCACCCACTGCTACAGTAACATACCGTAGTTTATAAGGCTGAAAAAAGACATCTGTTATCCTGCAAGTTGATCCAGAGTTTCTTGTATTCTGTATATTCGCTGAAAGTTTGCAGTAAGTAAAGAGTTATTCTTTTAACATGAGACGCCTCTTAATGATAAGTGACTTAATTTATCCAGTAACAGTGAAAAATTGAACTTTGCAATACATGCAACAAAACTTGTAAATTCCTGGGTGGAAAATGTTTATCCGTCATTAGATTTATCACTTCCTGAAATAATTATGATTCATTTTTGCAGATAAAAGTACATAGGTTCAGTATACATGGTCTATAATTACAATATTTGGCTCTAGTTGTACAGACATCTAGTAGCTTATAAAGATTTATGCAACCATTTTCTTAATTACTAGGATGCACCTAAAATATCATCCTATTTACTACTGATGGAGTGACCCATCCTCTTCCTCTGTCCAGCCACTTAGATACTGCAGTGTTACTGATCCCAATCCCAGCAGTGGCATCAGAATGTCAGCTGTAATCTATAGCTGACACCTGCTGCTCATGGCGCGAGCATGCAGCTAGCCTCTGAGGAGTCAGTGCAGAGGGTAGGAGTGGTAGTGGCCCTCATGGGATGCTGTGTCACGGTGTACTCCCTCAGGCCATTGCTCTCTGGGGATTAATGCATTGAAAGAGTAGTCTGAAGAATCAAGCCAGAAGAAAACGTATAACTGTCTCTCTTTACTTAGTGCAAAATACAACTTGTGGCACATCCAGCAGCATTAAATGCTGTTTCTGGCACCAGATAAGCAGGTATGGTGGCTGGTTAGATGGCAATGGGTTGGCACTAGCAAGCTCTTAAGGACTTAGGTGTCCACTGTAGTATAGGCTTGATGTTCGTCTGGCCTAGTAATGGTTTAGGTAGGTGGTGGTGTCTGGGCTGTTATCCCTCGCTTTGCAGCAGTGTCTGTAAAGCTGTATTTCGAGGATCACTCTGCTGTCTTGTCTCTCAAGTGTTTTCTTGAGGAAGGATTAAGTTGTTCTCACTGGAGAAAAGTATCTGGTTCCTGAATTTCCCCCTGGAGTGTATCTCGGGGAAATAGGATACGGTTCCTGGGAGTGGGAACTCTGACATATGCTTCCTCACTCCCCCACTATCTGAACAGGAGCTCCCGTCTCTCCTTTCTCTGTCTCACTAGACTGGAACTCTCCCTCCTGGCAGGAAGCAGAATCAGCTTACTCCTACCAAGAGGAGAGGAACAGGGTGGTTAGCCCTGTTCCTGCCAACCATTGCCTCTCCTGTTGTAATAAATGGCATAACATCCCATTACATAACATTGAATATAAAACATTAAACAATTGCAGTTACCCCCAGGTCTGGGGTTACTGAAGACACAGATCCTGAGATTTGTGCCAAGAGTTTAAAGTGGTTTAAGACATTATATTTTACTGACTGACAGCAGGGCTTACACAAGACTGTGCACTGACAGCAGGGCTTACACAAGACTGTGCACTGACAGCAGGGCTTACACAAGACTGTGCACTGACAGCAGGGCTTACACAAGACTGTGCACTGACAGCAGGGCTTACACAAGACTGTGCACTGACAGCAGGGCTTACACAAGACTGTGCACTGACAGCAGGGCTTACACAAGACTGTGCACTGACAGCAGGGCTTACACAAGACTGTGCACTGACAGCAGGGCTTACACAAGACTGTGCACTGACAGCAGGGCTTACACAAGACTGTGGACTGACAGCAGGCCTTACACAAGACTGTGCACTGACAGCAGGCCTTACACAAGACTGTGCACTGACAGCAGGGCTTACACAAGACTGTGCACTGACAGCAGGGCTTACACAAGACTGTGCACTGACAGCAGGGCTTACACAAGACTGTGCACTGACAGCAGGGCTTACACAAGACTGTGCACTGACAGCAGGGCTTACACAAGACTGTGCACTGACAGCAGTGCTTACACAAGACTGTGCACTGACAGCAGGGCTTACACAAGACTGTGCACTGACAGCAGGGCTTACACAAGACTGTGCACTGACAGCAGGGCTTACACAAGACTGTGCACTGACAGCAGGGCTTACACAAGACTGTGCACTGACAGCAGGGCTTACACAAGACTGTGCACTGACAGCAGGGCTTACACAAGACTGTGCACTGACAGCAGGGCTTACACAAGACTGGACTGACAGCAGGGCTTACACAAGACTGTGGACTGACAGCAGGGCTTACACAAGACTGTGGACTGACAGCAGGGCTTACACAAGACTGTGGACTGACCAGTGGTAGCATTTTCACTAGATAATGGACTGAGTGGAGGCAGCATTTATACTAGACTATAGACTGACTGCAGTATTTACACTACACTGTAGACTGATAACAACATTTCCACCAGGCTGTGGACTGACTTACCGCAGCATTTTCACTAGACTGTTTACTGATTGATCACAGCATATACAGTAGACCAGTTGTGGCAAACCTATGGCACAGGTGCCAGAGGCGGCACTCAGAGCCCTCTCTGTGGGCACCCTGGATAAAGTCTAAGGTGTACAAAAAATGCCTTAGACTTTTCCTGCCATTCATCAGCGCAGGGCGCACTATGAACAGCACAGGCAGCGCACTGAATGTAGGCAGCTATTATAGCTAAATGATAAAATGCATGGAAGATATTCTGTACTGGACTGTAGTATTCAATGTCAGCACTTTGCGATAAAAAAGTGGGTTGCAGTTTGGGCAATCGGTCTCTAAAAGGTTCACATCTATGCACTAGACTGTGGACTGACTGGCAGCAGCATTTTCATTAGACCATGGACTGACTGCTGCGTTTACACTAGCATGTGAACTGACTGACCGCAGCATTTTCACTAGACTGTCAAATGACCGCAGCATTTACACTAGACTGTGGACTGACTGCAGCATTTACACTAGACCGTTGACTGATTAAAGCATTTATACCAGACGGTGGACTGACTGGCGGCAGCATTTTTATTAGACCATCGACTGTCTGCGGCAGTATTTTCTCTAAACTATGGACTGAGTGGCAGTCAAACAACTGATCGCAGTGTTTACACTGAACTGTGGACTCACTGACCGCAGCATTTACACTAGACTGTGGACTGATGGGCAGTGTTTACACTAGACTGTGGACTGATGGGCAGTGTTTACACTAAACTGTGGACTCACTGACCGCAGCATTTACACTAGACTGTGGACTGATAGGCAGTGTTTACACTAGACTGTGGACTCACTGACCGCAGCATTTACACTAGACTGTGGACTGATGGGCAGTGTTTACACTAGACTGTGGACTCACTGACTGCAGCATTTACACTAGACTGTGGACTCACTGACTGCAGCATTTACACTAGACTGTGGACTCACTGACCGCAGCATTTACACTAGACTGTGGACTCATTGACCGCAGCATTTACACTAGACTGTGGACTCACTGACCGCAGCATTTACACTAGACTGTGGACTCACTGACCACAGCATTTACACTAGACTGTGGACTTATTGACCGCAGCATTTACACGGGACTGTGGACTTATTGACCGCAGCATTTACACGGGACTGTGGACTTATTGACCGCAGCATTTACACTAGACTGTGGACTCACTGACCGGAGCATTTACACTAGACTGTGGACTGATGGGCAGTGTTTACACTAGACCATTTACTGAGGGGAGGCAGCATTTACATTAGACTGTGGACTGACTGCAGCATTTATATTAGACTGTGGACTGACTGCAGCATTTACACCAGACTTTGGCCTGACAGGCGGCAGCATTTTCATTAGACCATGGACTGAGGGGAGGCAGCATTTACACTAGACTGTGGACCGATAGATCACAGCGTTTAAACTAGACTTGACTGACTACTAACAGCATTTACACTAAACCAGTATTGCCAAACTTGTGGCCCTCCAGCTGTACCAAAACTAAAAATTCTATCATGCCCAGACAGTCTACAGATATCAGGGCATGCTGGGAGTTGTAGTTTTGTAACAGCTGGAGGGGCAATGGAGGGCAATATTTCTCTTTCAGTGGTTGCTGTAATGTACACTTGAGGAATACAGGGCTTTAAGATACTGTTGGCCTGACCGTGTCCAAGTGTAAAGGGAGTGCCAGCAATGTCCACACAGCAATAAAGTCTATCAGCTTTGATCAGCAAAATACTTTACTGACTGACTCCATGCAGATTGTAGACCTTCTTGGTTCTTTCCTTTATCTCTTTCTGGAGTTCTGTAGAAATGGTGAGGTCGCAGATTCGTCCCTATGGCACTGGCTGACCTGTTACATGGTTACTTGGCAGCTGAAGACATCTGGGTTCGTCCCATGTTCATATGTGCCCGCATTGCTGAGAAATCTGGTGTTTTCATATATGCAAATGAGCCTCTAGGAGCAACGGGGGCGTTACCGTTACACCTACAGGCTCTGCTCTCTCTGCAACTGCTGTGCCCTCTCCACTTTGATTGACAGGGGCCAGACCATGTAAATGTAATCACGCCCGGCCTTGACTTCTTCTAAAGATGATCTTCAGAGAAGGTGATTCTCTGTAACTTTGGTTCTGTGAGGAGTGGAGTACGTGTCACAGATCTGCCTTTCTCCCCTAACTCTAGACTCACTAGACTGAGCTAGGGGCGATTCAGGATCCACACCGTGCTTCATGCAAGGGTTGGGTCAGGATCATTTACCTTGACCAATCCATACAAAGATATCCTGGGACCATTAAATGGTATGAGCATATAAAATAGCATTATATAACATTGCATAGTACCTTGTTTTAGGAGTACTGCACATCTTAGTCACCGTCTGGACCCTGCTATATTTCTGACTAAATGTTTGAAATTTACAGGCAAAGGCCAGTTACCTGTGTTTGCATTTTATGGGCTTTGGACTTCCCACATTTCTAACTGGATTTAGTTCCTCATATGGTGCATTCAGTTTGGGCCAGCAGAACTGCAGGAGGTCCGGGTGTTGCAGGCATAACACAGAGCGGCCATGTCAAATCTTCCTAGCGGCTTTCCTTTATCTTAAAGGGGTATTCCCATCTCAGACAATGGGGGCATATCGCTAGGATATGCCCCCATTGTCTGATAGGTGCGGGTCCCACTGCTGGCACCCGCACCTATATCGAGAACGGAGCGGGGAGAGCTGTGGCTGGACGACCCCAGATTTCCCAGGGTCCGTCCACCACCAAGTGCTGCTCCCATATAAGTGAATGGGATCGTACCGCACATGCGCGGCCTATGCTCCCATTCATTTCTATGGGGCCGACGGAAATAGCCGAGCCAGTGCTCGGCTATATTCGCCAGCCCCATAGAAAATGAATGGAGGGCAGCTGTGCATGTGCAGTGCGTCCTGCTTCACTTTCGGGGCTCCGTTCTCGATATAGGTGGGACCCGCACCTATCTGACAATGTCCTAGTGATATTCCCCCATTGTCTGAGATGGGACAACCCCTTTAAAGGGCTTCTGTCACCCCCAACTGTGCAATTTTCATTAGCCGACATTAGCTATTTGCTAATGTCAGCTGAGTGCAATAATACTTGTCTTACCTTTGTCTGTGGCTTATTTCTTGTAAAAATCATACTTTTATAATATGCAAATTTCTTCACTACCAGCAAGTTGGGCGTGTACTTGCTGGTAGCCTCCGCATACTCTGCCTCTAGACACGCCCCATCTCCTCTTGATAGACAGGGCCAGCAAGCGCTCTCCTCCTCCCGCTGGCCCCGTCTTCTTCTGAATTCCCGTGCCTGTGCCATAACGTTCCTCAATCAGCGCAGGCGTACTGAGTGAAGGACGCGCGCTTGACAGCTCCTTCACTCAGTATGCCTGCTCCGATTGAGGAACGTTACGGCGCAGGCACGGAAATTCAGAAGAAGACGGGGTCAGCGGGAGGAGGAGAGCGCTCGCTGGCCCTGTCTATCAAGAGGAGATGGGGCGTGTCTAGAGGCAGAGTATGCGGAGGCTACCAGCAAGTACACGCCCAACTTGCTGGTAGTGAAGAAATTTGCATATTATAAAAGTATGATTTTTACAAAAAATAAGACACAGACAAAGGTAAGACAAGGTAATATCGGCTAATGAAAATTGCACAGTTGGGGTGTGACAGAAGCTTTTTAATGTCGGCAATGTTACTTAGGGCAAAACCATGATCATTGCTCAGGTTTAGCTGCAGTATCTAATGGGAGTCTGTGGTAGTCTGAAATCCCCCTCAGACTCCTCAGGAGCCTAAGCCATTGCCCGTCTAATTCATATGGTGCCAGCAGCAGCATGGAAATAAGATTAGTAAACTACTAGGCCTATACACAGCAGCCGGTAAGTACGATATCCAGATATAGGGCATGTACATGCTGTACCACTAGGGGTCACTGTGATGCAGATAATCATATCCAGATGCATATTCGGTCCATACTGGGGGAAATACCAAGTAGTGATGGATCTGATGCCTTTACCGTCCTCTGTCCTGTTAAATGCCGGTTGTAGAATGATGTAATGGCTGCATTAATGCCATGTGAATGAGGGAGCATTTCTCACAGGGATCAGTCATCCAGATCATGACATCCAGATCATGTCCCTGATTTCACGTATTCCAGGAATGTAACAATGGAGTTATTAAAGGATAACTATTCAGTGGACTTTATTGTACATATAGTGCACTGTCAGCTGTGGGGCAGAGCTTATAACTATATCTAAGGACCAGATAATTGAAAAGAGTAATGCCTCTTTCACACGAACGATACGGATTGGCTCAGGATGAATTCAGTGAAACTCCCACCATTTCGCAAGCAAGTACAGTCAGTTTTGTCTGCAATTTCATTCAGTGTTTCAGTTTTTTACCTGCAATCAGTTTTGCTGCGTTTTTCACATGCGTGAAAAAAAACCTGAATATTTACAAGCAACATCTCTTAGCAACCATCAGTGAAAAACGCATTGCATCCGGATGAAATGCGTTTTTCACTGAATACCCATTCACTTCTATGGGGCCAGGGCTGCAAGAAAAATGCAGAATATAGAACATTCTGCGATTCTAATGCAATGCAGAAAGGATGTGTGAGAAACAACGCTCATATACACAGACCCATTGAAATGAATGGGTCAGGATTCAGTACGGGTGCTGTGTGCTCACTTCACGCATTGCACTCACGCGGAAAATTTGCTTGTGTGAAAGGGGCCTAAAGGATTGGAGCAATGTCTGCCACATATTCTGCAGTGAATTTCACAGCTAGGATTAATAGCCCTCACGCATGACTAGAAATGAGTGAAGTTTTCCTAAATTCGATTCGGTCGCTTTGCAAAAATTAGGGAGAATGTATCCTGGTGTACATCACTATGCAGTGCAGCACATGCATAGCTAGTCCTTTCTGGTAGCAAAACAGTTACTGTGCATAAGAATGACAGGCAGGTCACATATATGGTCGTGCAGGACACCAACATTCCTAGCTAACCCCTAGCTAAAACCCCCAAAAAAGCATACAGCATCCTTCAGTAAAGCAAAAAAAAATAAAAAATTCATATTATGGCAGTGCAAACACATGCATTTGAATCCCTTCTGTTAGATGTAGAATGTGCGTCACTATTAGGCGTAGTTCACAATTCACTTATTTGGTCAGTAATTGTCAGCCCAAAGCAGATGTGGGTCAAACCGGTGCAGATCTATTCATGATACCTAATCCGAGAGTAGACTTGGCTCCCAATATGTGATGGAAATAACTGATCAAATAACAGAAGAGTGAACTCAGCCTTACAGGTCAATGTTAGCATCAGCTCTAATTTATTGGCGTGCACTTGACCGTGCAGTGGCCCAAACTTCAAGGAATGGCCCCATGGCAATGTGGAGGGTGTTGGCAGTAAGGCTTTCACATCACTGTGAGAATAACAGGCCAAAAGCATATCCTGTAGTTTGAGCATCATTCTTTACACTGTCTGTATTTGGTCAGCATTTGATCAGTATTGGTAAGGCAAAAACAGGAGTGGGTTCAAAACAGAGATGACATGTGAAGGAAATATTTGCATGTGTTTTGTACCCACTCCTGCTTTTGGCTTCCAAATCATGATCAAATCCTGATGCAAAATACTGACCATGTGATAGAGGCCTTCTGGATGACAGGACCCTTTTTTTTTATTTTTATTTTTCGGTTCTTCTGATGTATCTGCAAAACGGAAAAATAAATGATCATATCAACACTGCCAAACAGGGACACTAGTGGCCCCGTAACAGACTAGTGAGGGTGGCCACAGCATGAAGAGTCACAATAATGGCCCTGGAACAGACTGGTGAGGGTGGTAACAGCATTAAAGGGGTTATTCAAGGCTAAAAGCTGCCCCCGATATGCCGGGCCCCTCACATTGAATATACTTACCTGGCTCCCCACTCCCTGCGCCGCTCCTGGTCCCCACACTGTCGCAGCTGCTTCTCCCCCTGCATGGATGAAAACATTCAGTGTCGTGGGAAGGGGGTCGGGGTAGTAGCCAATGGCAGGCAGGAACGAGTCTCCCTAGCGTCACCCGCGATGCTAGGGAGGCTCGTTCCCGTCCGCCATTGGCTGCTCCCCCAACACCGGATGTTTTTATCCGCACATGGTGAGAAGCAGAAGCAGCGGTGTGGGGACCAGAAGCAAGGCCAGCCTTGGATAACCCCTTTAAGAGTAAAAATAGTGACCCCCGTAACAGAATAGTTAGGGTGGCAACAGCATGAAGAGTCACAATAGTGGCCCTGGAACATAGTGGGGAGGGGTGGGGCAACAGCACAAGATGGTGGCAGATGACAGTAGAGGCAGCAGGCATGTTGCATCAGGCGGGTGACAGCATCAGAATAGTGGCAGCAGGATGTGGGCAGAAGTAATGGGCCATTCCTCGCAATGTTCTGGTGTGGCAACACACAACAGCCATATCATTACTGACAGAATGATATAGTCTGTTGTATCAGGCACCGGTGTCTGGAAATCCTGGTTGATCCATGCCTGATTCATCTTTATAAAGGTTAGTGTCTCAACATTTTGTGCTGAAAGGCAAGTTCTTTTAGGGGTAACTATGCCACTCGCCGCACAAAACACCTGATCTGTTCCCGCACTACTGGCCGTGCAGAAAAGCTTGTCCAGGACAAGCTCTGCAATTTGCGGTCACATTTAAAGTTTTGCTGCCCTGTAGTCCACGGCATCTTGGATTTGGGGTGATAGGGTGCAGTCCAAGTATGCCACCACCTGGTGGTTGAGGATTTGCTCTATGTCCTGCTGCTGGCTGGCAGGTGAAGAAAAGTGCCTATCAGAGACTCCAGACTTAAGTTGCTGCTGATGGAGCTGTGCCGCTCCTGCCCCCCCCCCCTCCAGCAGTCATGGCAGTGGAGCGTGAGCTCAGATGGTCCCCCTGGTTTGTGAGGAGGAACGATGGGGCACATAGGCAGTGACCAACCTACGACAAAAATGTCTCGATAGTAGTTGAGTTTTTCATCCCTCTCACAAGGTATGAGAAAGGCCCCCATTTTGGACCGATAGCTAGGGTCTAACATTGTGGAAAGCTAGTAGTCATCCCTCTGCCAAATGGTGATAATGCGACTATTACTACACAAGCAACTCAGCATGCATGTAGCCATTTGTGCAAGGGACTTGGAGGGCCTCCATTTCCACTGCATACTGCCATGGTCTGTCAGGGGCATCTGCATCGTCTTCGTCGTCACCCTCTAGTTCCCCATGCTTCTTTTGCTCCTCTCCTGTCCCTTGGGCAGATAAACCACCTAGTTCTGTATAGAATTCCTGGGCATTTATGTCCTCCTCCTTTGCCAGTTCAGATTCCAAAGGGCTCAGGTGGCCGTGAGATGTAGGCGCCACATCTTCTGTCCACTTGCCAGTTAGATTTATCAGCATCCCCTCCAGGATGTGAAGGAGTGGAATGACATCATTCATCCCGTAGTCCTGGCGACTAATAAATAAAGTGGCCTCCTCAAAGGGCCTTAGCATACGGCAGGTGTCACTCATAAGCTGCCACTGTCTAACGTCAAAGTTACACCGGGAAGTAGTCCTGTCCGTCTGCATCATCAAGAAATCTGTCATGTATTTCCTCTGATCAGTTGGTCCAACATGTGGAGGATGGAGTTCCAACATGTGGAAGCGTTGCATATGAGGTAATGTAGGGGAACCACATTCTGCCTTTGCAGCTCAAAGAGTGGCTGAAGTGCATGCACAGTTTCCTTGACATTTTCAAGACAGTTGGGTGTAAGATTTCAGGAACTGGGTGACAACCAGGTTGAAGATTTGCGCCATGCAGGGCACATGGGTCAGCCCTCCCTGACACAGTGCAGACAGAATGTTGTTCCCATTATTGGAGACCATGGTTCTTATCTCCAGTTGGCGAGGAGACAGCCAGGATTAAATTTCTTGGTTAATGATGAGGAGCAGTTCTTCCTCATCGTGACTCCATTTTCCCAGGCTGATCAGGTGCAGAACCGTGTGATAAAGTCGTGCTTTGCATAGGTGGTATGATGGAGGAGCACTCTGAACTGTGCCTACAGTGGAGGCGGAGGACAAGGTGGAGGATGAGGAGGACATTGGTGCACAAATCCCATTATTACAATGTGAAGGCAGCATTGCCGGTGTGCCTGGGCTGGAACCGAATTTACCAACTAGGCTGTAAAGGACATGTATTGTCTTTGGCCATAGTTATAGCTTCACACATCAGCGCTGGCATGAACTATACCAGACACCAACAGGTTCAACGACTGGCCTGCCTTCTGCTCAACATACGTTTGTAGGGCTGGTACAGCTTTTTTAGAGAAGTAATGACGGCTTGGGACTCTCCACCTTGGGTGTGAACAAGCCATTAGTTTTCTGAAATGTTCACGGTATGGAAAGGGAGGGACTGTAGTACCAGCAACTTGCCCAGGTGCACGTTCAGCTTCTGTGCTGTTGGATGAGTGCATGCATATTGTTGTCTCTTTACAATCGCCTCGGTGATCGATTGCTGGCGAGACATGTGACGAGGAGGAGGGTCATGAGCAATAGATGAAGGAAAGGAATGACAGCTTCCCACTGCTGAGGTTCAGGAGCCCTGACTGCTGGAGAAGGGACGTGGGCTACTGGGAGATGCAGTGCTTGCTGCGTCAGGCTGTACTACAACATTAGTGCTATGGTTTTCTTAGGCCAATTTATGGTGACGTGCTGATTGGCTACCGCTGCCTTTATGAACCAGTGCACCGCTAGTTGTTTCCTGACAGGTAGGCTCCTGAGTTGCAGACAGTCTGCCATGGGCGCGTTTGGCCTCAGATCTCCCACTACTTCTATCCACCTGGCTCATCGGCACGCTGCCACTCTGTTGCTTTCTAATGGATCTGCAGGTACCCTCACCCCCTGATGATGATGATGCCCCCTCTTCAAACGTCTTTTACGTGCAATCAGCTACATCATCATCCACTAATGTCTGTTCGTCACTTATGTGACTGAAAATGTCACTGAAAAGCGGAGCAGAGCTAGCAGCATGCATAACTTCTGAGCAGAATGAGCAGCAAAAGAAAGAGGCAGTTGCAGGACAGGTGAGGACACAGAAGTTCTTCCTGGGACATTCCAACTAAGTGTGGTGTCAGAGGAACCCACAAATTCCTGGATTGTGTGTTTCTGTTCTGACCTGAGATTATGAAGAGTGAGTCAACCATTCCAGTACAGCTGGATTGATGGTCAAAACACAACTGCTGGATGACAGTGGCATCTCTGGCCTGTTGCTGCGGCTGCTGCTACCACCACCTCTTCTTCTGCTGCTACTTGTGGAGGCTAGAGCAACAGTTTTGCCACTGCCCATTCCTTTTGAGGGCCCAGGCAACTCTCTGTTGGCCATGGTGTACAGTAACTGAATCAGTAAGGTAACAGATGAAGTATAAATGGCGCAGCAGATAGACTAGAAAAAACATGTCTATGTATCGAAGTTTCCCTGAAATTCTGATCGAATTCAATTTGTTTTGCTTCGATTCACTCAACTCAACACTAACCATGACCACATCCCCTTTAAAAGACTCTATAAGTAGTCTCAATAAATGTTGCTGCTTTTTGATAATTGCGGTGCACGCAACTGCAATGAATGACTTCCGCATCCGTATGCCCGTTCCGCAAGTGATTAAACATGTCCTATACTTGTGAAGTCAATGGGTCCAGAAAAAAATGTAGATGGCACATGGACCTCTTCCGTATTTTGCAGATCTGCAGTCTGTGGAATGTCAAATGCTTACAGTTGTGTGCATGAGGCCTTAGTAATGTCAAAAGTGAGAGAGACATATATGGCTATGGGTAAACACAAACTCTTTAAAAATACATTCACTGTAGGATTTTTTTTTTTCTGGCTCGAAATTTTTTTGTTCTTTTGTCTGCACTTGCCACCTGGTGTGTGTACAGACTTGCACACCTTCTGGGGTCATATCAACCTTATTCATCTTTCCTGTCTTCTGATCTGAAAAATGGTTGATGCCATTTCGAAAAAGTTGCCAGAATGGAGTAGCTAAAAATTGTACTCAAATATTTAGAAAATTCAGGTAGCGTTTGATTAATTTAGAATCGATTCACTGATCTGTATTAGTAATACAAATGTTTGCCACATTAATTGGTTCACACTCCCTAATGAATCCGTTTTCTGCATTGCTGTAGAGCCGAATATGTTAGAGCTGGTTGTGAGGGCCTCTGGATGGCAACCCACCTGTGAACATCTGCTATTGCCAGGTTACCAGGTTAGTTAGATGCTGGGAGCCAGCGCTGAATCCACCAGTGCCAAATGGGTCAACATTTTCTATGCTTATAATGCCAAGGGTGGGATAGTCAAGGGGCTCACTGTGTCATCCACGGCCCAAATCTCCTTGGTGATACCCATCACTAAACATTTTGGTGGTGGTTCTCATATTTTTATGGTACTGCCCCTCCACAATATCCAGATACTTGACATTTAACCCCAGTGCCATTGTAAACAATTTTTTTTTGAATTTTTGTTTTTCAGTCCCTGCCTTTCCTTTTAAATATCTGTATGAGGGCTTGTTTTTTTTTGTAGTATAAGTTATACTTTCTAATACACTGTATGGGGTATCGGGAAGCTGGTAAATTTTTTTTAAATGGGACAGAATTGAAAAAGAATTTAATTTGTGCCATTGATTTCTGGGTTTCGTTTTTGCGGCATTCACTATGGGGGTCATTTATTATTCTGAAATACACCGAAATTAGGCATATTTCAGGCGCAATAACAAATGACAAAGCAGGTGCACACTGCTGTGAGTCGGCCTATACATTCCTAGAATTTAGCCCACTGGCCCCTGGTATTGCCCATACTATTGTCCCGAGCTACTTGAGAAACCTTGGCGTGGTGCTCGGGCTTAGACATGTTCTCCACAGTAGGATATGTTGACCAATCTCTCAATTTTAGCATCAGTTTGAGGGCTTAGTAAGACCGCAGTGTGCACCTGTCTTGTCATTTGTTATTGCTATGTTGTTATATTGTTTACCACATCCACACTATTGCCATCTTGTGTAGGAAGTCTATTGTGGTACTTGTGGTCCGCTGCGAGCATCCTTCACTGTATGCATTTTTGCTGGGGATCGCCATTAGCAACGGGCCACAAGGGCAGGATCTGCTCCCCGTAAATATATGCAGAACTGCTTCTTGGGTTGAGCACATACTGCTGGTTTAACATCATGCCACTTTTCAGTCGTTTTGTGTATATATTTCAGACGCAGATGAACCGTTGTGCCGCTATCTATGACTTCTCCCCAGTCACGCCAGGTCTGAAATTGTGGGCAGGGAAGGGGACGGGTCGGTCTTAATAAATGTGCCCCTATGTATGTTTAAATTACTTCTTACCTTTATTGGGCCGGTCAGTACGATGACAGTGATACCAAATTTGTATAGTTTTTTTTATGTTTTAATAGTTTTAGAACAATAAATAACTTTAAACAAACATTTCATAACTTTTTTAGAGTTCTGTCTGAGCTGCATGATGGCTCTTTTTAGCAGAGCAATCTGTGTTTTTTATTGAGGTATTTATGACTTTTGGTCATTTTCTATTCAATTTTTTTTTACGAAGCAACCAAAAACAGGAAATCTGGTATTTTGATTTTTTTCCCCATTACAATGTTCACCATAAGGGATAAATAGTTAATAGTTAAATTGCTTAAGTATAGTAGTTTGGGCATTCTCAGGCGTCGCAATACCAATGATCTTTAATTTTGTTTATTTTTATATGTAAAATGGGGAAAGGGGATGATTTGGATGTTTAGTTATTTTTTTTATATTTTTTTTTCTGAGCATGTGATCATGATATTGCTTCTACCATAGACTGCAATGGCTTATCATCGCATTCTATGGTAGAACCTTAAAAATATTGAATTAAGAATATTATGCATACTGGGTTATGTCCATGCACCTTATTATGGGACTTTATTTACTGTTACAGGATACGAGGTGGTGACGATTATTTTATCGTCTCTATAATTCCAAGGGACCTGTTTTCCCCTTTTGTCTTTGTTTCCTTTTTTTTTTTTATAAAAAATCTTTTTTGTGGACGTATTTTTGGGTTCTATACTAATGGAGGGTGATTTGCCAACATGCCAGACAATTGCCGCTAGTGGTAATGTTCAGACATTGCGTTTTTTTTACATTCATAGACGTAGGAGGATATATGTTCATTTTGATGCATGTTCCTCGTTGCAGAGGTGCCCGCTTGGTTCTAGGGCACACTGTTGCGTCTAGTCTGTATTTGGATGTTGTCTTGGTGTATTGCGTTGTTTACATAGCCGGCACATGTGAAGATCGCTTATGCTGGCACTTGTGGTTCTCCTCCTTCCCCACCCATCAGTTGAGGTATTTTAATATTATAATATGGCACACCTGCACTTTATTTAATGATTATGATTTTTGCATTATGAAATTTGATGTATAAACACTGATTGTATTTTTAGATATAATGCACTTTATTATGATGAAATATGTTGGCACGTTTTATAATATATAACACTTTTGGATCATGTATTTGAACATCTTAATTATGTGAATTGTTGAACCTTGATTGTGGGGTGCATTTATAGATGCACTGTTTGCACTATGTTATCACTGCTTGAAAAAGGTTCCATAGAAAGGACCGAAACGTCGCATTGGTGTAAACACACAAATTCACTTGGAAGTGCCGTGGAACTTTTTGTTTTTCTTTTTGATATACTGATAGTTATTTTGTATTGCTAGGCTATGTTTCTGATCTTTTTGAAGCACATTGTGGTTTAATTATGACCTGATGTTGTGGCGCCCCCCTATATCCTCTCTTGGATTTTTAGTCGCTTCTGACTGATCTACTTGTGTCTATTTTAATTATTTACCGTATTTTTCGCCCTATAAGACGCACCCAGGTTTTTGAGGAGAAAAATAAGAAAAAAAATATTTTGTACCAAAATGTGTGCTTTTGGTGGGTTTTGAACTAATGGTGTGGATGACACTGTTATGGGGGATCTGTGGATGACACTGGTATGGGGGAATCTGTGGATGACACTTTTTTGGGGGATCTGTGGATGACACTTTTTTGGGGGATCTGTGGATGACACTTTTTTGGGGGATCTGTGGATGACACTTTTTTGGGGGATCTGTGGATAACACTGTTGTAGGGGATCTGTGGATGACACTGTCATGGGGGATCTCTGGGTGACACTGTTATGGGGGATCTCTGGGTGACACTGTTATGGGGGATCTGTAGATGGCACACTGTTATGGGGGGTCTGTGGAGGACACTGCTATGGGGATCTGTGGATGACACATAGCATCTTATGCTATGTGTCATCCACAGATCCCCCCCATTACAGTGTCCCTGTGATGACCCCGATTATAGGGGGTAGAGGTCTCATCTGCTTTTATAATGACAGCGGGGCCCGTGCAGTGACTGTATCCTACTACACGGGCCCCGCTCACTGTATATAAGCTTGCTATAATTGAAGACATTGTTATTATAAGTAAAAAGCCTTAGTAATCCTTAGTTGTATTATTCTACCTACAATCGGTGGCAGAGAGGAGGGAGGAGGCCGGGAGGACGGGCGCAGGCAGCGTGAGTCACTACGTCACGTGCCTGCGCTGCCTTCTTCATTCATAAACTGGACAGTGCAGGCGCGTGATGTAGTGACTCATGCTGCCTGCGTCCGTCCTCCCGGCCTGCCGCCTCCCTCCTCTCTGCCACCGATTGTAGGTAGAATAATACAACTAAGGATTACTAAGGCTTTTTACTTATAATAACAATGTCTTCAATTATAGCAAGCTTATATACAGTGAGCGGGGCCCGTGTAGTAGGATACAGTCACTGCACGGGCCCCGCTGTCATCCCGGCCCGCCACAGCCCCTCCTCCCTCTTAGCCGATACACCTGCCGCGCGGCATGCGGCGGGTGTATCATTATAACTACAGCAAAAACGCAACTTTCGCCCAAAAGACGCACTGCTATTTCCCCCCCACCTTTGGGGGGGGGGGGAAGTGCGTCTTATAGGGCGAAAAATACGGTAAACCGTAAACAGCAAAACAGAAAAACAATTTAAAATGGCTGGTTCGCCATTTTTTGGTTGCTTCACCTCCCCCCAAAAATGAAAAGTGATCAAAAAGTCATACACACTCCAAAATGGTATCAATGATCGCCCCTTATAAAATGAGCCCTCACACAGCTCTGCACACATAACTACAAAAAAGTTATAGGGGTCAGAATATGGTGATGAAAATAAAAAATTAATTTTTTTCAATGTTTTTTTTTTCAGTATTAAAACGCAAGAAAAACTATACAAGTGGTATTGCTGTAATCGTACTGACTTGGAGAATGAGGGTAACAGGTCAGTTTTCCTGCACCGGGAACAACATAAAAACAATACCCATAAAACTGTGGGGGATTGCATTTTTTTCCCCCCATTCCACCCCATGAAATTTTTTCCAGCTTCTATTACATTGTATGCAATATTAAATTGAGTCATTAGAAAGTACAATTTCTACATAGTAACATAGTATATAAGGTGGAAAAAAGACATTTGTCCATCCAGTTCGGCCTGTTTCCTACAAGTTGATCCAGAGGAAGGAAAAAAAAAACTGTGAGGTAGAAGCTAATTTTCCCCACTTAAGGGGAAAAAAATTCCTTCCCGACTCCAATAAGGCAATCAGAATAACTCCCTGGATCAACGACCCCTCTCTAGTAGCTATAGCCTGAAATATTATTATACTCCAAGGCCCCTCTTGAATTCCTTTATTGTACTCACCATCACCACCTCCTCAGGCAGAGAGTTCCATAGTCTCACTGCTCTTACAGTGAAGAATCCTTTTCTATGTTTGTGTAGAAACCTTCTTTCCTCCAGACGCAGAGGATGTCCCCTCGTCACAGTCCTGGGGATAAATATATGATGGAAGTGATCTCTGTATTGACCCCTGATATATTTATACATAGTAATTAAATCTCCCCTCAGTCGTCTTTTTTCTAAAGTGAATAACCCTAATTTTGATAATCTTTCAGGGTACTGTAGTTGCCCCATTCCAGCTATTACTTTAGTTGCCCTCCTCTGAACCCTCTCCAGCTCTGCTATGTCTGCCTTGTTCACAGGAGCCCAGAACTGTACACAGTACTCCATGTGTGGTCTGACTAGCAATTTGTTACCCAGTGTTTTACCATTTAGTATGTACGGGTGACTTGCATTATTCCTTACTATGTGTATAACCTTACATACATTTGTCAGTGTTAAACCTCATCTGCCACTTCTCTGCCCAAGCCTCCCATCTATCCAGATCTATCTGTAGCAGTATACTGTCCTCTGTAGTAAATATATATACAGTATTCTGTCCTCTTTCTTGTTAATTACTTTACACAGTTTAGTGCAACTAACTAATAGATATTTTACTGTGCAAGCCTTCTACAAGATTATTAATAAATATATTGAAGAGGATAGGGCACAATACTGACCCCTGAGGTACCCCACTAGTTACAGTGACCCAATCTGAGTATCTACCGTTACTAACCACCCTCTGTTTTCTATTACTCAGCCAGTTACTTACCCACATACAGACATTTTCTCCCAGTCCGAGCATCCTCATTTTATATACTAATCTTTTATGAGGTACAGTGTCAAATGCTGAAGTCCAGATATACGACATCCATTGATTCGCCGCTGTCAAGTCTAGAACTTACCTCCTCATAGAAGCTGATTAAATTAGTCTGACATGACCGATCCCTCATGAAGCCATACTGATATGGTGTTATTTGCTTATTTTCATTCAGGTGCTCTAAGATAGCATCTCTTAGAAAACCTTACCCAAGACAGATATTAAGCTTACCGGCCTATAATTTCCGGGCTTAGTTTTTGGACCCTTTTTCTCCTGCAAAAAACGAGTCCTCATACAGCTACATGAACAAAAAAATAAAAAAGTTATGGCCTTGGAAAAGCAGGGAGTGAAAAACGAAAAACTATCCAGGGGTGAAGGCGTTAAAGACCCTACTTGCGCCTACATGTATAGCGGATGTTGGGAAGGGGTTAAGTAATAGAAAAATTCTTAAGTGAAGAGATGAACATCTCTAAGTATTAAATTAACATTGAGATTTTTGTTTCTGAATTTAACAAATTAATCACTTCTCGAATCAATTAAACTCTGAGATTATTCAACATCCTTTCTCTATTAGAGTCCTCAATTATATCATCCATCACTCAATTTACAGCTAAATACATTCTGAGTGTCTGCGCAGTGGAAAACCGTTTTTTTTAAATTTCAAGCAATACTCAGGTAACAAAAAAAACAACTAAGTTCCTAGGCTTGTTCTCCTCGTGAAAGTCAAACTGAGGTTTCTTGGACCCACCAGAACAGATGGTTCTAATGTCCACCCTCCATCTCCCTGCAGTTATCATTCAGCGTGTATTTAGTGTTGGCATGCTAAACCATTTTGTGATTTCAGCAGTAAATTCTGTTTCAGGAGTTCACCCTAAGTTCACACTTGTGCGTTTTACAGCGCGTTCGAACGCGCTGTAAAACGCTCAACACATGCAAACCAATGCTTCCCTATGGGACTAGTTCACATTTTCGCGTTTTACAGCGCGTTCGAACGCGCTGCAAAACGCCCTACGCATAAACAAGTACTTGAGCTTTTTTTGGGGCGTTTGTCGCGCGTATTGTGATTGACACCACAGTAGTCAATCACAAGAACGCGCGTACGACGCGCGTTTCCTATTTGCAAAAACGCGCTGTAATACGCGCGTAAAACGCGTGTTTCAAGAACGCTCAGGTCTGAACCCAGGGTTAATCTTGATGACCTATCATCAGGTTCAGCTTTTTGAAGAGGCTCCGGAGCTCTGGACGGATTGTGGCTAGAGATTCTTTTCTTTAAAAAGAGACTAAAATCATGGCAGCATTCTAAGTGGAGCTAGAGCCTTGACGCTGGGTTCAGACCTGAGCGTTTCTGAGACGCGCATTTTTGTCGCAATAGTAAACGCGCGTTTGTGTGATTGACTGCAGTGTTGGCTTCTCTCCAAACTGTGCCTAGCACCTGGGGTTTGGCCTTTCCAGCATGTTGCAAATTCATAAACGCGCATTCTAACGCGCGTTTTCAGAGTCTATGGGCCAAAACGCGCGACAAACGCCCCAAAAAAAGCTCAAGTACTTGTTTATGCGTCGGGCGTTTTTCAGCGCGTTTGAACGTGCTGTAAAACGCGAAAATGTGAACCAGTCCCATAGGGAAGCATTGGTTTGCATCGGTTATGCGTTTTACAGCGCGTTCGAACGCGCTGTAAAACGCGCAAGTGTGAACTGAGGGTTAGAGTAGAAGCTCCCTCTTATGTTCTTCAGGCCAGAGCAGAACTTTTTCATGTGTCTATAGTCTTGCTCACACGACCGTATGGTTTTGCGGTCCGTTTTTAACGGATCCATTTTTCAGTTTTTGGTTTCAGTAGTGTTTCCGTTCTGCTTCCATATGGTTTCCGTTTGTGATCCGTTTTTTGCAGATTTTAAACTGAAACGGAAGCATATAATAATGTTTTAACAGTAAGTACATTGAAAAATTTGGCTGGGCATAAAATTTCAATACACGCTTCCGCAAAAACGTAACAGATACGGAGGACATACGGATGCATTCCATATGCATTCCGTTTTTTTTACACCCCCATTGACTTGAATGGAGCAATGAGACGTGATTTGCGGACAATAATAGGACATGACTCAAAATGTAGTGGAACGGAAAATACGGAAACGAAATGCATACGAAGTACATTCTGTTTTGTTAGCGGACCCATTGAAATGAATGGTTCCATATACAGATGGTAATACTTTATATGTGTTCTGATCTGCCAATTGGACCATAACCTCACGAATATAATACTCCTTATCTAAAACAACAAGTTCTCCCCCCTTGTCAGCGGGTTTAAACACTAAAGTGCCATCATCAAGTAAATGATCAAGTGTCTGTCGCTCCTGGGTAGTCAGATTGTGATGTATATGCAGGGAACCTTGTTTAAATTGTTGTAGTAATTTGTTCATGTCCCTCTGTACTAAACTGACATATGACTCAACAGGGTGCTGGGTCTTAGGGGGGCGTGTAATTACTCCTCATTCTCAGAACAGTAAGCTCTTTTTGTAATCGTGATTACTATCACCTGGTGGCTTTGTGTCAGTGTCGACAGAGACATGTGCTTTTAATCGTATATTACGGAAAAATCATTGGAAGTCCAAGTCCAATACGCTTTTACCCATTCCTTATCACTTTCATGCTCTTAAACATAATATTGCACAACTAAGGTTCCAGATTTTAGAGGAAGTACTACTGCCCCGTCGTGGAGGAAATAGGACTGAGATTTACCTTCCGTTTTGTATCACTCGCCCTGGGAAGCGTCTATTGTGTACACGGTGCTCTGACAACTTGACGTCAGAATCACATGACACTGGGCGGGCTATTTAAATCTGTTTGTTACTTTGTATGTTATAGCTACTTGTTCACAGTTTGAGACAGGCACCACATGTGCCGAAAGGCGTCACTGATATATAATATGTGACAAATAAAGCTCAGCTCAACATAAATTTTGGAGTGCCGGTCCTTTGCTTCGATTGTCTACTGGGGTATCCGACACTTTGACCGAGCACCCTCCTTACACAGTGCCGACCGACTTGGATGAAATATATCGCCATCCTTGTTGTGTCATTGATTTTCACAACCCATATACTTTAGTGGGTGTTTGGTCTGCATCACGGATCAAAATGGTGCTGGTCTCTTCAAAGGGTACGTGTGCTGTCTGTGGAGAACATGAACAGCACACATCTGGGATTCACTGATTTGTGAAAGAGGTCTCTTTTGAAGGGGTTGTCCAATACAAACCATGTGCTGCCCCCCCCCACCATATACTGTACCATATATAAGTCTGTAAGCTTCCAACTCTGAAAGCCGCAGAATGTCCATATATTATACGAAAGGCAAAAATCATAAAAAGGAACTCTTTAGGGTGGGTTCACACTAGCGTTATGGTTTCCGTTATGGCTTTCCGTTATAACATGGTTATAACGTAAAATAACGGAATCCATAAGACAGAATGCAAAACGGAAGCCTTTAAGAGGCATTCCATTTTGCTTCATCCTAATAGAAGGCTATGGGAAAACATAACGGGTCCGTCTGGGTCCCGTTATGCAAGACGGAAAACAAAGTCCACACCAGGTGCAAACTTTTGGAATAGTCCTGGTGTTGTTCACAGCTGACTCATGGGAAACAGAAAATGCAAAAAGTTTGTGGAGCCCCAGTTATGGGTCTACAACACAGTGAAAGCCAGATATCCCTCAAAGGAAGGAAAAACAAGCAAAGGGGTGTCTCCAAAGCACAAAGGGGTTAGATGATACATCTAGTCAATAAAAAGGTAGAGGTCAGGGCAGGAAGGGTTTGTGCAGTTCTGTAAAACAGTTCAAGGTCAGGGCAGGCAGCAAATGGTTAGTACAAGTAGCAAATGGTTAGTACAGTAGACAGGCAAAAAAGACAGGGCAGGCAGCAAAGAATCAGAGTCGGTATAACAGGCACAAGTTCGGTACACAGGCAGACAATCGCAATAGCAAACCTTTACCATACCACTTGACTTTTTGAATAGACAAAGAGGGGACACTTACGGCTTTGTGTGTACGATCCAATCACTGGTTGTGAGGCAGGTCATGGCTGTAGCCAGTGATTGGCTGATCAGCATCACAGCTATTTCCTGCCATGTGGAGACAGTAGTAGGAAGTGGACTGCACCAAAACTAAAGTGCCGGTGAATCGGTAAGGTGACCTGGGACATCTTTTTTTCTTGCGCAGGAAGACCTCTCCCAAATTGTACCAAATATTGAAAAATATATAATTATATAAATATAAAATAATCATATAATAAATATATAAGGTGAGTTCTAATTATATGCTGGTAGGTTTCTGGAGCAATTTACGACGTTTAATCGTGCGCATTTGTTTCCCAGGGCAAAAAGAGGGACACTTAAGGGACAAAGAGGGACTGAGACTTGGGAGGCATGATTCACTGGTAAACTAGAAACCTGAGGGCCGGCCAGCATTTATAGCAGAAGCTCACTAACAATTGGAGACAGCCATGCAACTGCCCACAGAGGAAGGAGAGGACGGGAGTGGTGGTGAGGGCAAAATGGGAGGAGGAGTAGTTCAATGAATAATGTTCCTAATAGAAGTAGATGGGAAAGACATGGGCCACCAGTGGAACAGAAAATCGCACATGAAAGCTAGTTTTTGGAAACTATTTAGAGTATGGTTAAACATCTCATCTGACTAAAGATTACATTCTATATACTGAGCCCAAATGTTTATCTGACTAATAACTGAAGGCAACATGAGCGTGGTACTCTGTTCTGAAGACATTTTTAAAGGGCACTTGTCATCTCTACTATGCCGCCCTTGTTGAGGGCAGCATAATATAGTGATAGACCCGCTAGTTTGAGCAGGCTGTTACTTCTGGGCTGGTATTCAGTACTTTCACAGCACTGACAGGGCGAATCTGGTGCACGCTGCGAGAGAGATGAGTCTGATAAGACGCATGGCTCTGCCCTCCCCCTCTTTCTGCTCATGACTGGCAGGTGTCTCTCATGTTACACATTGGAAATAAACCTGTCTTATTGGATTAATTTCTCTCGCAGCTCTGGCAGGTGCTGCAAGATTCTCCCTGTCAGTACTGTAAAAGTACTGAATACTAGCTCAGAAGTGACAGCTCACTCAATTGAGCAGGTCTGTCGCTATACTATTCTGCACTCAGTGACAGCAAATTATTGGGTGGCCAGATGTCCAGCTTTAGGCCAGACAGTCCAGTTTCCTTGCTGTCTGCCCTCCTTCTGGCAGAAGGTCTGGACTGGCGCTTGGGTGTCCTCCCTTTCAGTGGCTCCACATTCAGACAGCAGCTACAGCTACAGACTGACCGATTGAGGCTTTCTCTCACCCCCCAGTTAATCACTAGAACTGGCCAACATGTCAGTCTATGAATCACTGTGGGTGATAGAAACTCTTAGGGCCTTCGTGCAACTCACTTTAAGCTCTCCTCCTTTTTTTTTGCTTGGCACTGTTATTGGGGACATGGGTTAGCAGAGATGGCCATGGTCGCAGGTGTTCTCCTTTTTGGGGTTAATTAAGTGGCCACCCTAGCAGCATAGTAGAAGTAACAGGTTCCCTTTACTTCCCTTGTCCCGCAAAAAAAAAAAGCCCTCATATGGGTATGCAAACAGAAAAATAAAAAAAATATGGCTCCTGGAAGGCAAGGAGTGAAAAACAAAAATGGAAAGTCGCCCTGTCCTAAAAGATTAAACTCTTATTGTTTGACTGGTTTGTCGCAATCAGCTGATAGTTTGTAAATTTGGCTAACATACCTTATTTAAATGCAAGTTGAAAAATTTGATTGCAACTGTAGTAACCTAAATTGGTTAGGGTGGGTTCACACTAGCGTTAGGGATTCTGTTATGGCTTTCCGTTATAACATGGTTATAACGAAAAATAACGGAATCCATAAGACGGAAGGACGGATCTGTTCTTCTGCCCATAGACTTGTATTATGACGGAATGCAAAACGGAAGCCTTTAAAATGCATTCCGTTTGCTTTCCGTCCTAATAGAAGTCTATGGGAATCAAAACAGATCCGCCTGGTTCCCGTTATGCAAGATGGAAAACAAAGTCCTGTCGACAGGACTTTGTTTTCCGTCTTGCATAGCGGGACCCAAAAGGATCCGTTATGCTTTCCCATAGACTTCTATTAGGATAGAAAGCAAACAGAATGCATTTTAAAGGCTTCCGTTTTGCATTCTGTCTGGGCATTCCGTTATTTTCCGTTATAACCATGTTATAACGGAAAGCCATAATGGAATCCCTAACGCTAGTGTGAACCCACCCTTAGTAAGGCCTGTAATGCACCCTAGCTATGTAACCCTGTTAGTACTTATAGGGAATGTGTCATCAGAAAATGACCTATTGTTTAAATCACATTTTTTTTGCTAAAAATATATATATATTTTTTTTTGGTGACTTATTTTAATTTTTCAATGCCACTTTATAAAAAAAAAAAAGTTGTGCAATTGTCACAATGGCTATTAGGCCTAAAATATGCTAAGACTTCCTGTCTTTTGAGAGCAGCTACATGCGCCATAGACACAATTGACAGGAGAGGACCTCATTGACTTCTATGGGAGAGTTTTCTAGGTATGCTCTGTAACCTGTACCGAGGTCAAGAGGGAGTAGATAAGCTGTGATATCACCTATTATGAAAGGTAGATCCTGGTGTTACCTTACAGAAAAAGAAATTAAAACCTATTATTAGACCTAGTGGCCAGTGTGAAAATTGCAGAATTATATACAGTTTTTAACATAGACAGTAATATGTAAAATAAACAAAAAATCACCAACATTTTTAAAAATAAATATGTTTAGCATAAAATAGTGATTTAAACAGTAGTTCTTATTCAGATGACACGTTCACTTTAAAGGATAAAGACACCTTTCAAGTTTATTTTACAAATTAGATGTATTTGGAGCTAAACTAATCTTTTTGTAATATGTTTTTAGTGACAAATTTTCTTTTTGGCTTCTGCGTTTTACAGTACATAGAAAGCTCCAGAAAGCTGTTCACAGTGAAATCCAGAAGACCGTCCATCGGTGGGTGGTTCTCCAGTCTCTGTCTTCTCCAGAAAGATCTTCTATGCTGATTTAAATCATAGTTCAACATGGATTTCTTAATAATCAGTTAAAAAGATGTCTCAGAAAGAATAAAGAGGTGCTGACGAACAAGCCATCATAATGTATGATTTATCAGAGTATAGTATTCAGCAGCAGGCTATGCACTGTGAAACAGAAGCTGCAGAAGCCAAATGAAGGAAAATGTTTAATAAAAGCCCTTTACTTAAAGTACCAAAATACATCTAAATCAACTATAAAAGGGCTCCAAAGATGTCCACAGTTTGTAAAAATTGTACAAAGGATTAACCCTGATAAAGGGGAGACCAATTGTGTCTGGGATTAGGAGCCTCACATCAAACATCCGTACATACAGTATCTCACAAAAGTGAGTGCACCCCTCACGTTTTTGTAAATATTTTATATCTTTTTATGGGAAAACATTGAAGATATGACACTTTGATACAATGTAAAGCAGTCAGTGTGTTGCTTGATTAACAGTGTAAATTTGGAGTGCCCTCAAAATAACTCAACACACAGCCATTAATGTCTAAAGCGTCGGCAACAAAAGTGAGTACACCCGTAAGTGAAAATAGACAAATTGTGCCTAATTAGCCATTTCCCCTCCCCGGTGTCATGTGACTCGTTAGTGTTACAAGGTCTCAGGTGTGAATGGGGAGCAGGTGTGTTAAATTTGGTGTTATTGCTCTCACACTCTCTCATACTGGTCACTGGAAGTTCAACATGGCACCTCATGGCAAAGAACTCTCTGAGGATCTGAAAAAAAGAATTGTTGCTCTACATAAAGATGGCCTAGCCTATAAGAAGATTGCCAACACCCTGAAACTGAGCTGCAGCACGGTGGCCAAGACCATACAGCGGTTTAACAAGACTGGTTCCACTCAGAACAGGCCTCGCCATGGTTCAACCAAAGAAGTTGAGTGCACGTGCTCAGCGTCATATCCAGAGGTTGTATGATTGCTGCCAGCATTGTTGCAGAGGTTAAAGTGGTGGGTGCTCAGACCATACACCATGTCAAATTGGTCTGCATGGCTGTCGTCCCAGAAGGAAGCCTCTTGTAAAGATGATGCACACAAAAGCCTGCAAACTGTTTGCTGAAGACAAGCGGACTATGGATTACTGGAACCATGTCTTGTGGTCTGATGAGACTCAGATAAACTTATTTGGTGTCAAGTGTGTCTGGCGGCAACCAGGTGAGGAGTACAAAGACAAGTGTGTCTTGCCTACAGTCAAGCATGGTGGTGGGAGTGTCATGGTTTGGGGCTGCATGAGTACTGCCGGCTGTGAGAAGCTACAGTTCATTGAGGGAACCATGAATGCCAACATGTACGGTGACATACTGAAGCAGAGCATGCTCCCCTCCCTTCGGAAACTGGGCCGCAGGGAAATATTTTAACATGATAACTACCTCAAACACACCTCCAAGGCGACGACTGCCTTGCTAAAGAAAGTGAAGGTAAAGGTGCTGGACTGGCCAAGCATTAGTGATGAGCGAGCATGCTCAGCCAAGTACTGGTTCGGCTCGAACATCGCTATGTTCAGCGCTCAGCTTTACTCAGTCGAGCACCACGTGTGTTTGTCGCATTGCTTGAGTCTCCTCCCCGCATATTTGATGCCTTCTAAGCAGCCAATCAAGGTCCAGGTAAGTAATTCCCCTCAGTTTAAGGCTATAGCCATGTTAGCTGTAAGCCTTACACTGATTGGCTGGCTGGAACATGTGATACCATTTTATATAGGAACTGAGGTCCTGGCGCTCAGCTCATTCAGCGTCAGGAGAGCAGACAGTAGGCAGGGACAGATAGCGTTTTGCTCTAAAGTTACTGATTTTACTCCAAGAACCTTATTGAAAGACCTAACAGTCCTTTTAAGGACTACAGTGTGTTTTTGACAGCAGTGCAGTACCTTTTTTTTTTTTTTAGCACTATCAGGGACAGGCGTCGCCAGGAAGGGACAGATAGTGCAGAGCTTGAAAATCGCTTTTTAACTACCCAAACTTCTAAAAGACAGAAAGATTTCAGATTAGTGACATCTACAATAAGCCATCATAAAACAGTGTGTTGGGCAGATATTATAAATAGGGGCTTATTCACTACAGTGTGCCTGGTACTGAGATATACACTGCACCATCATAAAGCAGTGTGTTGGGCAGACATTATAAAAAGGGGCTTATTTACTACAGTGTGCCTGGTACTGAGATATACACTGCACCATCATAAAGCAGTGTGTTGGGCAGACAATATAAAAAGGGACTTATTCACTACAGTGTGCCTTGTACTGAGATATACACGGCACCATCATAAAGCAGTGTGTTGGGCAGGCATTATAAAAAGGGGCTTATTCACTACAGTGTGCCTGGTACTGAGATAAACACTGCATCATCAGAGAAATATTTTTTTCTGGGGAAATGAACCCAACTTGTGCCACATCTGTGTGTGCGTTCAATCCGCAACCATTATATTAATTACTCCAGCAAAGAGTGATTTATATTTTGCCTATAGTTAAGTAGTTTTAGGCACATCTGTGTGTGCGTTTAGGTCGCAAGCGTATATACAGTATTCCAGCAGAGAATACATTTTATTTGGGACAAATTTGTATCCAATATAGAACTACATCCGAATACAGTGTGTATATTAAAAATTACATTCTCTTGGGCCTAGTGTAGTGGCCAAAATTTGTATTTTTTTGTATCCAGTACCTCACTGCGCCTCAATACAGTGTGTATCGTAAAAATTACATTATCTTGGGCCTAGTGTAGTGGCCAAAATCTGTATTTTTCTGTATCCAGTACTGAACTGCATGTCAATACAGTGTGTATCGTAAAAATTCCATTCTCTTGGGCCTAGTGTAGTGGCCAAAATCTGTATTTTTCTGTATCCAGTACTGAACTGCATGTCAATACAGTGTGTATCGTAAAAATTACATTATCTTGGGACTAGTGTAGTGGCTAATATCTGTATTTTTTTGTATCCAGTACCTTACTGCTTCTCAATACATTGTGTATCTTAAAAATAACATTCTCTCGGGCCTAGTGTAGGGGCCAAAATCTGTATTTTTCTGTATCCAGTACCTTACTGTATGTCAATACAGTGTGTATTGTAAAAGTTACATTCTCTTGCGCCTAGTGTAGTGGCCAAAATCTGTATTTTTCTGTATCCAGTACCTAACTGCATGTCAATACAGTGTCTATCGTAAAAATTACATTATCTTGGGCCTAGTGTAGTGGCTAAAATCTGTATTTTTCTGTATCCAGTACCTTACTGCTTCTCAATACAGTGTGTATCGTAAAAATTACATTCTCTCGGGCCTAGTGTAGTGGCCAAAATCTGTATTTTTCTGTATCCAGTACCAAACTGCATGTCAATACAGTGTGTATCGTAAAAGTTACATTATCTTGGGCCTAGCATAGTGGCCAAAATCTGTATTTTTCTGTATCCAGTACCTTACTGCATGTCAATACAGTGTCTATTGTAAAAATTACATTATCTTGTGCCTAGTGTAGTGGCTAAAATCAGTATTTTTCTGTATCCAGTACCTTACTGCTTCTCAATACAGTGTGTATCGTAAAAATTACATTCTCTCGGGCCTAGTGTAGTGGCCAAAATCTGTATTTTTCTGTATCCAGTACCTTATTGCATGTCAATACAGTGTGTATCATAAAAATTACATTCTCTTGGGCCTAGTGTAGTGGCCAAAATCTGTATTTTTCTGTATCTAGTACCTTACTGCATGACAATACAGTGTCTATCGTAAAAATTACAATATCTTGGGCCTAGTGTAGTGGCTAAAATCTGTATTTTTCTGTATCCAGTACCTTACTGCATGTCAATACAGTGTCTATCGTAAAAATTAAATTCTCTCGGGCCTAGTGTAGGGGCCAAAATCTGTGGACGTGATGCTGATGGTGCAAGCAGAGGCCGTGGCCCTGGGCATGATGCTGATGGTGCAAGCAGAGGCAATTGCCCTGGGCGCAATAAAACAGTGCCTGCTGCAAGTACACCAGACTTAGCTGGGCGGCGCAGAACAACACTGTCCAAGTCGAACCAGTGCGAACAGGTGGACGGTTGTATTGCAGAAGATAATGCTTCCAGTCAGTAAAGCACCACCCTCTCTTCCACTAAGTCCAGTCTCTGTAACCAAGAGTCCTGTCAACTGAATCCTCACTCTGATCCTCCTTCCTCCCACCATGTCGCGTCTGGCCAAACAAGTGATCCCACAATCGGATATTCACATGACCTCTTTTCATCGCCATTACTTGGTTTGGCTCTCTCGCCAAGCACTCTTGAAGAGGTACCTGAGATATTGTGCCATGATTCCCAACCTCTTGAGCCTTTACAGTCTCAAGAAGATGACGGCGGTGAACGTCAATCATTCGTTCACGAGGTGGATGATGATGATGAGACACAGTTGTCAATCACTGAGGTTGTGGTTAGATCAAGACAGGAGGATGAGCAAAGTGAGGAAGTGGAACAGGAGGTGGTGGATGATGAGGTCACTGACCCAACCTGGGAAGGTGAAAAGCCGAGCAAGGACAGCAGTACAGAGGGGGAGGGATCCGCAGCACCGCAACAGTCTGGAAGAGGCAGTGGGGTTGCAAAAAGGGAGAAGTTGGCCGACACCAAAAAGGCCCGCAACCATTGCACCAAGGACCCCCATGCGTAAATATACCTTGCCAAGGGGTAGGTGTTCCACAGTATGGCGCTTTTTTTTAGGAAAGCACAGATGACAAAAGAGTGGTAGTTTGCAACCTGTGCCTTTCCAAAATGAGCCGGGGTGTGAACACTAGCAACCTCACCACCAGCAGCATGATCCGTCACATGGCATCCAAGCACCCTAATAAGTGGGCTGAACACTTGGGTCCCCACTCTGGGTCTGCGGGTCCCACCACTGCCTCCTCTTCCCCTGTGTTACGCACTGCTAGGCAATCCCCTGTCAAAGGCGCAGGCCCGGATGCCCCTCGCCCTGCACTATGAACCGTCAGCAACAACATCCACTTCCCTGTCCCAGTGCAGCATCCAAATGTCGATAACACAGGCATTTGAACATAAGCGCAAATACCCACCCACAGGCCATAGCACTAAATGCGCAACTTTCAAAATTACTAGCCCTTCGAAATGTTGCCATTTAGGCTTGTGAACACTGAGGCCTTCCGCAGCCTGATGTCGGCGGCCGTCCCTCGGTATGCAGTCCCCAGCCGCCACTATTTTTCACGGTGTGCTGGGCCCGCCTTACACCAGCATGTGTCCCACACCATCACCCGTGCCCTGACCAACGCACTTACTGGGAAGGTCCACCTCACCACGGACACATGGACAAGTGCTGGTTGCCAGGACTCTACATTTCCCTGACCGCACACTGGGTGAATGTTGTGGAGGCCGGAAGTGAGTCGTACCCTGGGATGGCACAGGTGCTACCCACGCCCAGGATTGCGGGCCGTACGTCCATCAGGGTCTCTGCCAGCAGCTATGTTACTGGCTCCAACCCTCACTTCTCCTCCTCCGCCGCCTCCTCCTCCACTTCCACCTCCAACAGCAGTCAGCCATCAGTCGCTAGCTGGAAGCAGTTTAGCACTGCTGTGTGAAAGCGTCAACAGGCCGTGCTGAAGCTGATCTGCTTAGGGAACAAACAACACACTGCCACAGAGCTGTGGCAGGGTATAAGGGACCAGACCGAGCTGTGGCTCTCGCCAATCAACCTACAAACAGGCATGGCTGTGTCCAGAGGCGTAGCTAAAGGCTCATGGGCCCTGGTGCAAGAGTTCAGCTTGGGCCCCGCTTCCCTCAGTGCTTTGTGTGTCTTCTTATGCGGCACAAGTGTCTTTGGGCCCCTTCAGGCTCTTGGGCCCGATAGCGACTGCTACCTCTGCACCCCCTATAGCTACGCCAATGGCTGTGTCTGACAATGGCCGTAACTTGGTTGCGGCTTTGGAGCTCGGCAATCTGACACACATTCCATGCCTAGCCCACGTCTTAAACTTAGTGGTTCAGCGATTTATCATAAACCTACCCCAATTTGCAGGAGCTACTAGTGAAGGCTTGCCGCTTGTGTGCCAATTACTGAAAGTTGTCCACAGCTTCAGCTGGTCTGTCAACGCTGCAGCAGCGCTTGTGGCTTCCAGCTCACTGACTGTTGTGCGACGTGAGCATGCTGTGGAACTCTACATTCTACATGTTGGCCAGGCTTTTGTTGTGGAATACCAGCTGCAAAATGGTCGTCGTCTTTCCAGTCAACTTCCACTATTCACAAGCGAGGAGTAGGCATTGATGTCAGACCTATGTGAGGTTTTAAAAAACTTTGATAAATCCACACGGATGGTTAGTGGCGATAACGCTATTATCAGCGTAACCATCCCACTGCTGTGTCTACTCAAACGATCAAGGAGGATGCTTTGAATGTGGCAGACGAGGTAATGGGGGAGGAGATGACACAGGGTTATAGCCAGACCTCCCCCAGTTTGTCTTCTCAGTGCGAATTGGGCCATGAAGAGGAGGAAGAAGAGGAGGAGCTGGAGACACTTTCCTCTTCTACAGAGGCTAGTACCCATGGAACTTTAATTCCATCTGTTTAGCGTGGATGGGCAGAAAAGGAGGATGAGGGTATGGAGAGTCATTCTGAAGTTGACATCGACGTCTTGTCTGTTGGTACTCTGGCACACATGGCTGACTTCATGTTAGACTGCCTTTCCTGTGACCCTCCTGTGAGTAAAACGGTGCAATACCAGAAGATATTTGTTGACAGATTGCTCCATACTTCCTTAGGCAACCGAGGAAGGGAGACAAGGGGAACACACAGTAGTTCCAACAGAGGCAGGGCAACACTTTCCAAGGCATGGGACACTTTCATGACACCCCGCCAGAAACCTCACCCTGAAGCACGGTTTAGTGCCTTAAGGAGGGAAAAGTTTTGGAAGATGGTGAAGGAATACATTGCAAACAATGTCAGCATCCTAAATGAACTGGGTGTCCAAGCTAGACAGGTGGCATGAACTTGCGCTCTATGCCTTGGAGTTGCTGGCCTGCCCTGCCGCCAGCGTATTGTCTGAGCGTGTATTTAGTGCTGCTGGTGGCATTATAACAGATAAGCGTATCCGCTTGTCCACTGACAATGCTGACAGGTTGGCTCATATAAAAATTAACAAGACCTGGATTCTCCACTCCACCAGAGGAAAGCTAAGCTAATGTGGATCAAAAACGCAATTTAAATGTATGGTTTATAATGTACTCAATCCACAAGATTCAGATGCAGCCTTTTAACTGCAAAAAAAGAGTATATGTTTGAATCTTGTTTTCTTATCCGCCTCCTCTTCCATACAGAATATATATACCCTCACTACAATGTTTTGTAGGGTTCGCTCGGCTTCAGGCCCTCACCTCTAATGTTTTATACGGTCTGCTCATCTGTAGGCCATCACTGCAATGTTTTATGGGGTTCGCTCACCTTCAGGCCCTCACCTCCAATGTTTTATATGGTCTGCTCACCTGTAGGCCATTACGGCAATGTTTTATGGGGTTCGATCACCTTCAGGCCCTCACCTCTAATGTTTTATACGGTCTGCTCACCTTTAGGCCATCACTGCAATGTTTTATAAGGGTTTGCTTACCTTCAGTCCCTCACCTCCAATGTTTTAAATGGTCTTCTCACCTGTAGGCCATTAATACAATATTTTATGGGGTTTGCTCAGCCTTCAGGCCCTCACCTCCAATGTTTTATACAGTCTGCTCACCTGTAGGCCATTACTGCAATGTTTTATGGGGTTCAATCACCTTCAGGCCCTCAGCTCCAATGTTTTATACGGTCTTCTCACCTATAGGCCATTACTGCAATGTTTTATGCGGTTTCGCTCACCTTCAGGCCCTCACCTCCAATGTTTTATACGGTCTGCTCACCTGTAGGGCCATTACTGCAATGTTTTATGGGGTTCGATCACCTTAAGGCCCTCACCTCTAATGTTTTATATGGTCTGCTCATCTGTAGGCCATTACTGAAATGTTTTATAGGGTTCGATCACCTTCAGGCCCTCACCTCCAATGTTTTATACGGTCTGCTCACCTCAGGCCCTCACCTCTAATGTTTAATATGGTTTTCTCACCTGTAGGCCATCACTGCAATGTTTTATGGGGTTCACTCGGCTTCAGGCCCTCACCTCTAATGTTTTATACGGTCTGCTCACCTGTAGGCCATCACTGCAATGTTTTATGGGGTTCTCTCGGCTTCAGACACTCACCTCTAATGTTTTATACGGTCTGCTCACCTGTAGGCCATCACTGCAATGTTTTATGGGGTTCTCTCGGCTTCAGACACTCACCTGTAATGTTTTATACGGTCTGCTCACCTGTAGGCCATCACTGCAATGTTTTATGGGGTTCGTTCACCTTCAGGCCCTCACTACAATTTTTTATTGGGTCCGCTCACCTTCAGGCCCTCAACTATAATGTTTTAGACAGTAACCAGCACACCCTTGCGCCAAATGTTTTTGAGGGTCACCAGTAGGCCATCAATAATAATTTTTCAAGGGTGTGTATGATGCTCTCCTTTATGTGTAATAAAGAGTGTATTGGAGTGCTGGTTCCTTGTAATTTTTGCCAGCCCTTTCACTTAAGGCATAGGCTTTATGAGTGCAGCAGTGTACCTGAACAATTGTAGCACCATGTGAATGAGGCCCTCCTTTATGTGATATACAGGCTGTATCGGAGTGTTTCTTCCTTGTATTTTTTGGCAGCATTTGCACTGTATATACAATTGAATATACAGGAAAGAATGTTTCCTAACAATTTTTTTTTTTTTTTTTGAGGGGGCGGGATTTTGGGCATGATTTTGTCGCAATGTAAAAGTGGTGGACAACTGGGACAATATGGTTCCCAGCAGCGACATTGGAGTCCAAGATGCACCCAGACATGGTCCCCATGCTGTTCCAGATCCATTTCGGTGGTGTTTCTGTCACTTTCTGACCTTTTCCAGTGGACCAGGCTCCCTCCCCTCATCCGAGCATGGGGTGCCTGGTTGTCTCCCATTGACTTCCATTATTCTCAGGTGCTCGGCCGAGCGCACGAATATCGCTATGTGTTCGGACCGAGTACCCGAACACCCGAACACTTTGGTGCTCGCTCATCACTACTAAGCATGTCTCCATACGTAAACCCTATTGAGCATCTGTGGGGCATCCTCAAAGGGAAGGTGGAGGAGCGCAAGGTCTGTAACATCCACCAGCTCTGTGATGTCCTCATGGAGTAGTGGAAGAGGATTCCAGTGGCAACCTGTGAAGCTCAAGTGAACTCCATGCACAAGAGAGTTAAGGCAGTGCTGAAAAATAATGGTAGCCACGTAAAATATTGACACTTTGGGCACAATTTGGCCATTTTCATTGTATCAAAGTGTCAGATCTTTAGTGTTGTCCCATGAAAAGATATCATAAAATATTTACAAAAATGTGAGGTGTTTACTGTATACTGTGAGATACTGTATGTTCACACAATTCTAAGACCTTTTGTGGAGGGGCTCCCATCCTATGTGAGAGACACAATGGACGTCCTAAAACGTCTGGATGGGATTCAGTGTGAGCAGGGCACTTGGCTGGCTAGCCTTGATGTAGGAGCTTTATATAGCTCCATCCTACACGACAAAGGTTGCCATGTGATACAGTTCTTCCTCCAGCAAAGAGGTGAACATTGTCAATGACACAATATCTTCCTTATGGAATTGATTATGTTCATTCTAACACGGAATGTATTTATTTTTGTAGGCCAGATCTTCCACCAGCTCAGGGCTGTTGGAATGGGGAGCCCATGTGCCCCAACTTATGCCAATCTCTTACTGGGCTGGTGGAAGAGTGAGGTTGTTTTTTTACGGAAACTATGGAACAGTTTACTTCATCGATAATACTCTGAATAAGATTTATCGATGATGTTTTTATCCTATAAAAAGGGCAGGAGGCTGAATTCCATCAATTCGTGGCTGAACTGAATGTGAATCAGCTTGGGCGTTATTTCACATCCACAATAGAGGCCAAACAAATATCATTTTTGGACCTCTCTACAGGGGCGCACACAGAAATAATTGGCCATCATAGCAAGAATCTGAATTGGACCCCCTAACTCTGCCCACTACCCACCCCAGGCCCATCCCTGTGCCTTACGTTCAGCACGCCCCCTGCAGGCCACAGGGGGTACAAGCTTACACACAGCAACAGAGAATAAAGAGTTAAAGCAGTGACGTCACCTCCTTCTGCAAAACAAGAACTTATCTAAGGACTCCAATCACAATAGAGGTTGAGGAGACACAGGGTGAAGAACTGCAGGCAGATGGGGGTGCAAAAGAGCGGCCAGTGCGGGAAAGGCTGCAGTGCATTGGCCTTGGCACAGTTCATAAGGTAGAAGGAAAAGAGGACGGTCCTGCAGCCGGCCCAGAGCAGGAACAGGAGCAGGCTCTGGTAACTCAGCCGCTTCTGCATGTGGCGGAGGAGCAGCCAGAGCTGCACGTAGACTGCTAGGAAGAGCAGGGAGCACAGCACCGTCAGCCCCAGCTCCACTGCCCAGTAGATGGCAGTGGTCATGGTGAGTCAGGCTGGACGAAGCATGTCACTGCACCCCCGCTCTCCTCTGTAGTTCTCCCTCTCTTCAAAACAACTCAGCTGGAAGACATCAGCTGCGCACGACCATTTGAGGTACTCTGCGGCCAGCCGATTGGCGATTCATAGTCATGCCCCCCAGCGTTTCTGCTCTCTTATAGGAAGCGATGTCTCAAGGGTCGCGACATCAGCGGCACGTGCTCCCTTTGTGTGCAACCCCCTTTGGGGAGGTTCGGAGGGAGGCCCTGACTGAGCATAGGGGAAGCAAGCAGGGCCTGGCCAGAATTGAACGGAGGACAAGTGGGTGGGCTGCCTCAATGCCCGATAAACTGACTGAATCTGCAGATGTAGGGGGCGGGGCCTTCCATGCGCTTCGGGCCCCCCTGTGCCACAGGCCCCATAGCAGCTGCGTTGTCTGCCTATATTGGCGGTGGGCCACTGCCTCTCTATTACATTAGATGACACAGGGAGAATAGTAACCAATCTATTCAGGAAGTCCACTGCAAAAAACAACCTCCTGCAGTGGGACAATGGCCACCCAACAGCTCTAAAGAGAGGCATACCAAAAGGGCAGTATTTGAGAGCCCGGAGAAATTGTTCAGAGCTGGTAGATTTTAGGGTGGCAGCCCAAGACCTTCAGGTTCGCTTTAAAAAACGTGGTTATCCACAGAAAGCTGTTAAAAATGCGTACCAACATGCACCCAGTAGTAACCGTGAGCAACTTCTGTGTCCTAGAGTCGGAGATGAGGAAGATAAAACATGTAGAATTATTGGCATCTCTGATAGATTCCATTGAGAGATCAGAGAGATTATTTCGTCATATTGGGGTATCTTAAAATCTGACCCGGATATTGGGCCACTACTTACAGAATAGCCCTCCATTACCTACCGGCGGAATCGCAACTTAAGAGACCATCTGGTTCACAGACTGTACCAGGACCCCAAACCAGCCAAATCATGGCTGAGTAATGATCTGAAGGGTAAATATTTCAGCAGTACGACCACGGGGATAACATATGGACTGAGATTGTTTGTGAACTGTAAGATGGTAGGGGTGATCTATCTCCTGACCTGTGAGTGCAGTAAACAATATATTGGCAAAACGAAACGTGAATTCAGAAAAAGAATCAGTGAAAATCTTTCAAACATTAGGAACGAGGCAGAAACACCAATAGCACGGCACATAAGCGAATGCCATGATGGAAAGGGTGAAGGGGTCAAGTTCCAAGGGATTGAACATGTTATACAATCTATAAGAGGTGGAGATGTGGACACCATTTTATTACGTAAAGAAGCCGAATGGATTTTTAGGATGCAAACTGTGAAACCATTGGGCTTGAATGATGCCATTTAATTTGCCTGCTTCATTTAATGAATTCATTCTTGGTTATATATCATGAAGGAGATATAGTCATGTTTTGACTATATATTATATCTTAATGACGCCTTCTCTATAAATATGACATTACTTTATACCATATGGCTTTATGGAGATACAGTAAATGGAGATTAATATTAAGCGTTTGAATTTTTAATATTGGTACATCCCGCAAATAATATCTATATCAATCCCCATCCTTAAGGATATTTTTTGTAGAACGTGGCTATTATGCGAAGCAATATTATGTCCCTGTTTCTGTTATTTTTGAGAGATCGTAAAACTCCCCCTATAGTAGGATTCTACTGTTATTCCTATTGTACCCCGTAATGTCATTTAATTGTCTACTAGACATGTAGTAGGACTCCAGCTGATGTAACTGCAGTGTGTGGAGTTTGAGTGACAAGAAGAGCCACCAATTATTTCCTCCAGAGATGTAGGTGTGTACCTAGCACCTCCCAGCAGCGACCACCTACACTAACAGTGGAGAAAACTGTGCGCACCCCCCTCCCCCCGCTGCGATTGGACGTCTGCTGAGGGGCGGACTCGGAATAATTTAAAGGCGGCGGTCGTCAAAGTCCCGAGATGCTTCAACTCTGCATGCCACTCTGTGCTAGTATTTAATATCACATGCTCAACTGATCTTGTACTTACCTGCTCCTGATGAAGTGCGAGTCCACCACCGCATAGAAACGCGTTGAGCAGGAGGCAGATGCAAAGGGCCGGTGTACAGGGTTGGGAATATAAGAAGGCGTTGCAACCACTGGCGTAGGGATTGCCATAGCAGCCATAGCAATGGCTATGGGGCCCTACGCCACTGGGGGCCTGGGCTGCCGGCTGTGGATTTAGGGCCGGCGCCACCCATAAGCAAGGTACCCCACCGCGTAGAGCGCACTCTTGCTGGGGGCGCCGGCGCCGCTCCTCCCCGCCCAGTGCCGCCTCCTAGCTAATTTATTCACTGCACTTGCCTCTGTAAAATTAATAAGAAGCACCATAATCTCGCACTGGCGCACTGGCAGAGGCATCGAAGTGCACATGCTCCGTCTTCCTGGCCTCTGCCAGTGCTCCAGTGCGAGATAATGATTACGGCACTTCTCTTCAATTACACAGAGGTAAGTGCAGTGAATAAGTTAGCTAGGAGGCGGCTCTAGGCGGGGAGGAGATCTGTGGATGACATTGATGGGGGATCTGTGGATGACATTGATGGGGGATCTGTCGATGACATTGATGGGGGATCTGTGGATGACACTTAGGGGGGATCTGTGGATGACATTGATGGGGGATCTGTGGATGACACTTGGGGGGATCTGTGGATGACACTTGGGAGATCTGTGGATGACACTTGGGGGGATCTGTGGATGACACTTGGGGGGATCTGTGGATGACACTTGGGGGATCTGTGGATGACACTTGGGGGGATCTGTGGATGACACTTGGGGGGATCTGTGGATGACACTTGTGGGGATCTGTGGGTGACACTTAGGGGGATCTGTGGATGACACTTAGGGGGATCTTTGGATGACACTTAGGGGGATCTGTGGATGACATTTATGGGATCTGTAGATGACACTTAGGGGGATCTGTGGATGACAGTTATAGGGATCTGTGGATGACACTTAGGGGGATCTTTGGATGACACTTTGGGGATCTGTGGATGACACTTAGGGGATCTGTGGATGACAGTTATGGGGATCTGTGGGTGACACTTAGGGGGGATCTGTGGATGACACTTAGGGGGATCTGTGGATGACACTTAGGGGGATCTGTGGATGACATTTATGGGATCTGTAGATGACACTTAGGGGGGATCTGTGGATGACAGTTATGGGGGATCTGTGGATGACACTTAGGGGGGATCTTTGGATGACACTTTGGGGGATCTGTGGATGACACTTAGGGGGGGATCTGTGGATGACAGTTATGGGGGATCTGTGGATGACACTTAGGGGAAATCTTTGGATGACACTTAGGGGGATCTGTGGATGACAGTTATGGGGGATCTGTAGATGACACTTAGGGGGATCTGTGGATTATATGTGTATAAACAAATTATGCTAAGAGACAAATCCCAACAATTTCGTGGATCCATGGTGCCCGGCCGTTCGGACGCGCGGATTGCTGGCATCGTCTTCTGTTTGCGAAGTGTGCATGCGCCGGCCTGATGCGCACTTCGCTCAAGCCCGAGCCTGTGCGCACACGCAGGATCTGAAAGCAGGAGGAGGGGGACGGAGAGGCGGCGCAGAGGTGAAGAAGGCGGTGGTGGGCACCGAACGGCCGGGCACCATGGATCCACGGACCTTCCCTTGGACACCTTAATTCACTGATTGACAGGTTAGTAAAACCTGTTTTTTAGCACAATAAAGCCACAAATAGGGTTTATAAGGCCACCTTAGGGATCCTATTATAACCCTGGACATGAGCATATGTTTAGCTCATAGGGGTTATATGTGGTGACAGAATCCCTTTAAGTAAACTTGTGAATTGGTGTGTTAGTCATCATGGCAGCAATGGGAGATAATACCTGTTCTCAATATTTCAGATAATATTTGGAAATAGGTAAAAGTACCCAGTAAAACCAGACATGCGGTCTTCTACAAAACCTTTCTGAATGATTTGTGTTGTGTGGATTTGCACAGAAGGATGGGTCAATTAGAACAATGCAGTTTCAGATTTGGTTACCTTTGGCCCATCAAAGGAATTATTCAGAGAGTCTGATCTTCCAAGGCATCTGGAGCAAGTGTAAACAATTGCACATAAAGGCCATATGAGGCTAGCCATAACAGATCAGTGGCATACATAGAGAAGTAAGGGCCCCATAGCAAGGATCAAACCAGGGCCCCCACACAGGACAGAAGGGTTTCTGCTTAAACCCTTTTCAATGACCATTGGGACATTTTTCCACTGCTTCATTTGCTAAAAGTTGTTCCTTTAGAGCAGGGATCAGCAGCCTCTGGCACACCAGCTGTTCTGAAACTACAACTCCCAGAATCCTCCTTTTACTTCTGTGGGAGTTACGAGAACAGCTTAGTAAGTTTGCATGCTGGGAGTTGTAATTTCACAGCATCTGGAGTGCCGAAGGTTGCTGATCCCTGCTTTAGAGGGTAGAGTTCTGATTAAGTTTTCACCTCCAGTAGAAGAGGAGATAATCCCAACTAGGACTGGACCCCCTCATGCTCTGGGCCCCATAGCAGTCGCATGGTCTACCGCTATGGTAGTTACGCCCCTGCATTAGATAGCTGTAGGCCAAAACCTATTCAGCTCACAGCTGTTAATTCAGGTCCCTTCCCCCAAAACACATACTTGCTCGGCTCATTCCCAGGAATTTAATATTGCCAATCCTTCTTTACCCATACTTCTTTTAGAGAAGGGGTGGAAGAACCCCATGTTGCATGGTTGGCCAGATGATAGTTGCAGGTTCGGCGGTCTTTATAGCTACCTTAAAGGTTTATCCCAGGAGAAGTATGACTATGCACTTAAAAGAGCATTTTAAGGAGGTATTATTGCAATATATAAATAATGTTTTTTTGTACATTATAATTTTTCTCCTGCTGTTTATGCTTCTGGTCCACCTTCTCCAGTATTCAGAGGTGGACTAACATGCTCAGTAGCTTCCCTGGTCCCTTTCGCATCCCTCAGTGATCTCATAGAGGAAACAGGTGAAGCAGTCCTAAGACTTTTCATTCATCCATCCATCCCTACTTCTAAATTCATAGAATATATATAGCTATATCTCTCAAGACAGTGGAAAAGGACATTGTGGGGGCATTGCACAATTCTTTGCTTCTGAAGGGTTAATTATGCTTTAAGTACACCAGGGGAGTCCAGAAGTTTCTGCTGTTGCTCCGAGCTGCTTTCCACTCCACGTTTCGGTCGGGAAGCAGATAGTGACATATTGTCCTGCATTCCTGTCACAGAAGCCTTTTTCTGACAGGATTGGAAGAAGAAGGAACAGCCTCCCACCCACTCTATGGTATTTAAAAAAAAAAAGCAAAATGTATATGTAGAGTACTTTTTTGTAGGGCTGAGTCACCCAGCTTATGGGCTGGGTGGACGTGGTTTACATGATGAATACAATGTGTGGTTGTTAGCTCCAGCTTGTAGAGCTGAGCTTTTATTAATGGTATTTAAATTAGTTGATATCCCTGAATAAAGCAATGTGCCCTGATTAAGCCAATTATACTTGTCTAAATCTTTATTTATTATAATTTTATGGTTATTTTTATTAGTTTTATTAATTATTGAGTTCTTAATTCCGTAAGAGCAGGACTGGTTTCCTCTACTTACAAAGCTGCCTAGGGGAGGTGAAGGGACAGAGCCTCACTACACACTACGTTCTGAAACTTACATATACGACATATTGGTGAGCGTTCCTGTCAGGCTGCTCAGTCATGATGGCATATCGTAGGCTGGATCACATGATTACCTTCTATTGTAGAGCAGTGCACTGTGCACAACTACTGTGACAATTTCAATCCATTCGATAGTGGTTGTGTTTGCTATTGCAGCTCAGCCCTGTTCACTTGAGTGGGACTGAGTTGCTCCTAGGCCATGTGACCATTGAACGTGACTGCACAGGCCTAGGAAGAGGCTGCGGCGATCATCCGATCAGCAGTCGGGAGTCGGATCCCCACCAATCAATACGAAAATCTTGAACAACCCTTTTAAACAAAATGTTCAGGACATGATTTTTTTTTTGTCTCCACTGCCCTACCTAACACTGTCCTACTGTTATAGCTACATAAAGGCCACGTCCAGTCAAGTTACATCCGTAATAGTGAATTTTTTTGCTGACACCATGTATATTATATGTGAAGACATGGAGCTATGCTTATGTGAAAATGCTTTTGCTTGGAACGTTTCAGTATAATTAAGGACACAACTACTGTCTTTCTAGACAGTGCAAGACAATATATGACAGCAATAACTTCTATTGTTGGATTTCGTAAAACTATCTGCTACTTTAGAACTCGGCTTAGGGCACCATGGGGATCCCATGGCGCTTAAATCTGTTGGTCCCTGTCATTTCTAGTTTCTCTCCTGGATATAAATCTAGCATTCTTTAAATTAAAACAGTGGAGTACACAATAAAAGAAGACCATCCAGAAATCAAAATGTTTTTATTGGTGTGTTTCTTTCACTCCACAAGTTGCGATATTTAATTTTATTTTTTTTTTACTTTTTTCAGCATTATTTTTTTCTGCCTTTTTTTTGTTTTATTTTTCTATGTACGATATAATTTTCAGTCTTTCGTACAATCATTTTTTTTTTTCTTGTTTTTTGTTCGCTTGTAGAATGGCGTTCGACCCATTTCTGGTTTTGGCATATGAAAAAGAAAATGAAGGAAGGAGAGAGAGAAGAGGAGGGGGGGCGGAGAGGTATTTTTACCCTTTTCTTGTTTTAAGACTCGGGGTGGGGTAGGATTGGCAGCAAAACACATCAGGACGAAGCAGAACGTGACATACATGTGCACAGAACATAAATATGTGGCACTGATGTTGTGTTAATGAACTCAAGACCACCATACTTCCATCACATGGCTTCTCTCTCCATAAATTCAGAGACCATGACCACTGATGGAACGCATACTCCAGTCCTCTGAACTTCCTCTAATAGGAAGGTCTTTTCTATAAGAATCTATAATGGTATTTTATACCCGTTTCTTCATGGGCTTCTCATAAATATCATTTCTATATTCATATTGTCTGAAATATAACAATGACAAAAATATTCTTTGTAAGTGCTGTGTTCTGCTTGAGGAAACATGCAGATTCGTGATAGTCAGTGGAACCTCCTTTTCTCTTTTAGGTAGAGCTCAATAGACTACTATAGCTTCAGGGACAGACTCCCCATGAACATACAGCTCATTGAGCTTGGAGATATGTTTTCTATTGGTTGATCAGACAACCAAGGACATATCATGAGACGCTTAACTGGCATACAATATAATACCAAGTTATCCTAGTGTGCCAAAATTATAATTGCTTCTTTCTGCTCTCATCACATTTCATTTTTCATGGTAGGGGGTACCATTCCTAGTTTTACACAAACAAATGGACTGAGCTTCTGCTGTTACCAACGCAGAGTAAAGACCACCATTGTAATCAGATCGAAAGTTCCAAGGAGTCTACACCATGGGACCTGCACTTCTGTTCCTAAAACCCTTAAATATGGATATATTAACAATTCATATATCTATGGAAATATATAAAGATCTATAAATTTTGAGATGTATAGATCTGTGCAGGGAAACATAAAGCAGATATATGATCGTATACAGGTTTTGGCTTTAGCTGTGTGCAGGAACCACGGAAAAGTCACCAGCACCTCGTGTAACCTTTTGTGAGAATATAAAGACCAAAATCACAGTTCACTTCAGGTTGCGGCACTGTAGCGGCTGGTAAAATCATTGCTCCAGAGTGGCCCCCAAAGGTCATGTCTTATTGCACTGTTCCCTATATGTCATGGCCTACATATAGCAGCAGGTGTATAAGTTTATAATGACTTTTATAGCGATACTATTCATTCCGCTCATTTTGGATCATGCCGTCCTCAGACCTTGTTAGGGTTCACATTATATACTTTGTTGTATGAAACGTTGATCGCCACCATTTTGATTGGCATCAGAAAATAAAGGTAGCTTTTTCTCAGGCAGGTAGGTGGCCAAATATGAGAAGAACCTGTACAATTCTAGATTTCTACATGCAACATAAAAATAAATTAAGATGAAAATGACAAAAAGGAAACGAATAAGGTAGCTAGAGAGACACAAGGTGGAATCTTTGGGACTGACAAAAAAGATCATCGATGATCCTGTGGCAGAAAAGACAGATACTATGGTAATGTGTCCAAACCAGATACAAAGGAAAATTGCAGAAGGCAAACACACAAAATAAAAAAGCCCCCTACTGACCATTTCCGCACCTTGGATACAAGTTTGGGAAGAAGGGTGTAGGCATCTCTCCTCGTCTCTCCCTTCCTCCTTTTAGAAGTTCGTTATTTACAGCAGTCGGAAAGGACACTCGCTTCCCCCATTGTAAAAGTTCCAATGTTCCTCTGTAATAGAGGCAGGGGGTGTTTTGTGCTTAAATAAAGAATATGCGGGGCAGTTGTCAAGTTCTCTTTCACCCCAACTTTCAATTGTAGTCATTTCCAAATTCCACGTTGTGATTGCTTGCCAAGTTCTTTGCTCTTTCCATGTAAACTGTAGTCTCTTCTGAATTGATGTATTAAAAAATCTCTTACCCTGTCTTTGGGGCAGACATAGGGGTTTGGGTCAGTAGAGAAGGTGGAGGTGACAGCCACTGTTTTTGAAAATCCCAAGAAAGACATTATCGTATGAAAAGTGACCTTTTTCTATATCTCTTCTTCGAATTTCTATGTTCTGCCCCTGTTATATTATGGGAATGCAAATTATAAGCTGCGACCTTTCAAAAATTAAAAAAATGTAAATTTCACAATCTTAGGCAATTTCTGTCCTCTACTTTCTCATTACTCAGCAAGCCCCATAGGCTGTTTGGCACCACTTATCGAGCACTAGTGATTAATTCCTTACCAGGTAGTCTCATTGTTTGCATCACTTGAAGACATCTGGTGTTTCTAACACAACTGGGCTGCCTACAATTATTACAGGCTAAACACTGCACCTGTCTGTCTCTTTTCATTATTTCTTTAAATTGGCTTTTTAACAATACTGCACATTCCAGCACCTAAACTGTTTTTGCATTAGTAGCTTACACGGGTCATCTTTGGGCAAACAATTGTGTTTTCAGAAACATATTTTTGGCACCCAAACCCCTACCTGTTGGTGGCCTTGCATTTAAGAATTACTAACAGACACTTGAAATCAAAATGAAATCGAAGTAGACTGAGCACACATTAAAACTCATTGTCCATTAGCCCAGGCAGTGTCTTGTCCTCACCCCTGCCCCACCAAAATAGCCCCTATTCAAATACCTCTTCTTTCCATCTGACCCTGCTTTCATCTGAAATGGAAAGGGAAGGCAGTATCTTTTTCTTTTTATAGGGGAGTAACGAGGTTGGTGTCAGGGGTGGGTGAGTAAGTTCAGAGGCTGGTGATAAGCTGCATCTGCCCGTCACCCTCGGGCACTGACCCTTCGAGACCCAGAAACCCCTGTGGCATCTGGTAGAAGGCCTGCAACTGCCCTCTGGGCACTGAACCCAGCCGGCCAGGGAAGTACATGGCATCTGCCCCCGTGGGTGGGGGAACCCCTTGGTGGCACGGCAGCATTTCCCCAGATGATGGCAGGCCCGGTTCAGGGCTACTATCTGGGTATGGAGAGTCTCTGAGGTTGGTCATGCTAGTGTATAGTGAATCCCGATTTGGTGAGTCGCGAGGGGCAGCTTCAGCTTCAGACTCCTCCAGATCACTCTGGTAGAGGATTGACTGAGCTCTTTGTAAGAGAAGGGGCTCCTCCAAAGCTTTGTACATGCGCTCCATCTCTAATGTAGGTACCTCTCCACCTTCTGCCATT